>WEDG01005705.1:0-39671 GCA_017591395.1 Schistocephalus solidus | reverse complement strand
GCAGTGAGGAGGAGGAGGAGGAGAGGAGGAGGAGGAGGAGGAGGAGGAGGAGGAGGAGGAGGAGGAGGAGGAGGAGGACGTGGTCGTTGGGACAACAATTGTAGTTGCCTGACATTTTAGATATACACTGATCAGAGACAGCTGGAGATAAGGGTGTGTTAAACAGCATTAAGCATAAATGAAGGGTTTTCGTGACCGAAGGCGGAGATCAGGGCCAAAATTAAAATATAAATTATAATACTGTGCTCAAATTGTTCAGCCACATTGCGCGAATCTTTCCCAACGCTAGCGCAACTTAGAAGACGCCCCATTCGAGGACCCCAAAGCAGCACAAAGTAAACTTTCTAAAACAACCACATTTCCATTACTGAAATACATGAGTTATGAAAATGATTTTAAGATATCCTGACGTTATCACGGACAGTATTTTTTTCATTATCGAAAAGCCCCAATCCCTGCTGGTTTCTCCCTATACTTTGAACTGCACCTATCAAATTTGATTTTTGTCCATTTCTATTATGACTAAAAGCCTCCAGTCGTCTCTTTGGAAGCGATGGTCAGTTTTCAAACTTCGGATCACTTTTTGAGGGCTGTGAGGGGGGTTAGAAAACTTGTTTTGATCTTTCCAGCATGCCTGGGGATGGCCCGTCTGAGACTCCACTTAATTTTGAAGGTAATGGGTCACGTGACTGGCGTCGAGTGAGCTTCCGTCTAAAGCGCACACAATGCGAAGGTACAGCAAATGTGCCACAAAAATGCATGCAAACTCGGCGAAGCCCGACAGGTGAATTAGGAGCCAATTTGACGCCCGTGCTTGGCTAAAACGTATCATCTGCGGACGTATACAGCTAGTTAAATGCAAAGTTTTTACAGGAGTGAGCGACTGGTAATGCAAGTGTGCGAAAAAGAGTAGAAGCCTGGTCATTAGCGGGGCGTACAATGCGACTGGTGTTGTGAGCGGCTTACAGAGGACGTGACACAACGATCAAGATGGACTAAACGATACAAATCCTGGCTTGAAAGGTCAATAAAGCAGTCCAACAGTCTTGCCTGCAACATTATCTCTAGGATGTGACGGCATTCTCTCAAGAGTCATAACAATCGCACAAAAGGGCAACTGAAATTTTTAAAAGATGGATTAGGAACTATTACTGAAATGGAGTTTTAATACTGATTAGCCTGCAGCATAACTTGTGAAATGATATGATTAGGGTTTTTGAATAAACTTCCTTGAGATCGCCTGCAACACGCGCTAGAAAATTAGCTATTTAAGTATTATGAAATTTCGCTTTGAGTTTTAATGAACCTTATATATTCGAATTTTCATTCGCGAAAATATGCATAGAAGCAGTTGTTTTTCTAGGCATTTCATAGCCAATAAGGTCTTTTTTAAAGTGCATCGAGGGTGTCATTCGGTTTTTAAAAACATTTTTCAAATCCGGAATAATTTTAAAATAAAACGTGCAGGTGACATTGCGCCAATTGCATACCGTTCGTATAACGTAAATCGTAGATTTATTTATGCTGTCAAGAAACATCACATGGGACTCATAACATTTCGCCATGAGTACGGACCATGTTGCGTACCTCGTAAGCAAATGAGTAAAGGAGAGATAGAAATGCATATTTCAATTTAAAAAACCACACAGTTGAAAATTTTTAGAACGATAGTTATTCTTCGAGTATGACGGCTGACGATGACGTAATTTTCTACCATACAAGAAATAATACAGTTATTCATGTTTTACATAAAATACGCTTTTATTTAAAACTAAATATAAAATCAATGTGAAAGTTATACTACTAAGTAAGTAGGCATTTTTATCGAGAGTAATTTTGCAGACAGTTTGAAAGAGGCTCATTCAAGAGCATGCATCTTGTCGTGCCACGGAATTATGCAGCGAACTAATCAATATGCCAGCACCGCTTAAGCGTTCCTTCCTAATCAAAAAAGCATTTCAGTACATCGTGTAACAGTTCATGAGATAGGCCAACTAGAAAAATAGCAAAAGCAATCAACCAGTAATCCAGCAGTCAACCGAAGTTGTCCGCATTCAGCATTACTCACTGAGGAAAGTATAGATCTAACCGAAGGGCGACACAAGAAGTATTTTATCGACCTGCGCTTGTCATTAAGTAAGGAGGTAAGTACAGAAGGAAGCATAATTTAGGGCAGACAGTATTGGTAACATTCACAACCTTGGCAATAAGAGTAAATTGAGCAATTAAATACCTTAAGGTCAAACGATGAGCGCCTTTTTGTATTGACATTTCACCCCTAACCAGCGATGACGACCGTCTTAATCCGGACTAAGCTTATAGTTTGGATGATGATTTAAGGTCTTTACTGGACGCGGTGGAGGGAGGTGCACGGAGGTATACGAGTGCATTTAACCTAGCCCGAAGTTTGCGCCGAAAGCGGGGGAGGGGCGGACTGTTTTCGAAAATTTTTAGTTTGCGAGAAACGATAATTGCGGGTAAGTAGTCTGGCTGAATATTCAAAAGATCCAGAAGTTGCGGCAGGCGACGGGGCAGGACCTCTGTGTTGCGGAGTGATGTGAGTGGTGCGAGATTTCATAGCTCCTGCATCAAACGCTTCAGCTTATGGAGCCCACCGGGATAGTCGAGACGACTGAATGTACGAAAGTTTGTAAGCAACGACTTAAGAATTAAATTGAGAGACAAGGTTGGATGTATGCAGGGCGACAAAATGGCCCGATCAACGCGCCTCTAGTAGCAAATGTGCACACGGGGCGGTTAGTCAACGTGTACGATTTTCCTCGTTGCTGCTGGTTTTAATAGCAATGTTAAATTTTTGAAATTTTCCAACAAGAGAAGTGCAACATCAAAGTGACCAAGTAGAAAGGATTTGGTTAATAACAAAGCATCTCTCTCTCCCTCCCTCTCTCTCCGCAGTAACGAACACAAGTTTTATATCCACCGAAGTGAGCCCTTACCCCTCGCGTTTGTACACGCTCTCGGTGGTAAACACCATTTCACTAGGGACGGCATACTGAAGTCGTCGTTATAGCTTACATTAAACAGGCACTGGAATTCTTCAAGGCTGAGTACTCCAATGCATCAACCGCCTTATTGACGTGGGTGTCCATACAAGGGTACCTGATAGCTGTGTGCATAATATAACCGACACGCGTTTCCCTCATCCACACCCACCCCTCTCCGACACGATAGACCAGAACTGAGACTCATGACATCCCTCATCACCTGTGGCACTTTTTACAGCACAATTCATACCTCCTACACCTTCGCCGGAACCTTTACCCATCTCTCCATCTGCGCCCTCAAGCACTTCCTTCGGCCTAGAGTCCCCTACTAGGGTCTCCCCTTGAGCCTTAATCATGAGGCATTTGAGTAGGGATGTCAGTGACCATCTAGAGCTTCTTCTGTTTCGTCTTAGTAACCAGGACCTATGGCAACATCACCGAACGGTCAGTTTATCCATAAATGTTGGGAAGACTAAGGGGTTTTCGAGTTGCATCCCTGGCCAGAAGGCAGCCCTCGGGAGCAATGACTATCGACTCGCAGGGGCGGGGGGGCGAGGGTAGTGATCATGTCGTCTTCCGAACTCATGTTGCACGCAGGATTTTCATAATCTCTAAAATTTGTCACATTTCCATCGCCACAAACATGTGTGTTTAATAAGCATCCGCCCGGTTCATCCAAGACGCGGCTGTGAATGCTGGGCTGTATGAATGACAGACGAGCAAAAAGTGGAAGTGTTTGACCACGGCTGCCTGCGACTCGTCCTTCGGACACAGTTTTCTGCAAAACAGTCCACACTCGCAAGCATACTATCGTGAGAATAGCTTGCATCACCAAATAAAGACGGCAGAGGTTGTTTGGCGAGGGTTTCTACCGTCCGTCTCATGAGCTCTGTGTTGCTGCCCTAGACCCAGCCGTGTCGCCTGTCTGAAGGCGTCGAATTGCAGGTCAATGCAAAACCCAATTCGAGACAGCTCGTCAACACATGGAAGTGGTTCACGTTCCCTTGTTGTTCGATGTCCGTCACTGGGTCTAGCCATCTAGATCTGCTGCGGCAGATCGTTGCGCGTGGAGAGGCACCATTAGTGACATCAGCGACGCCGACTAGATCCGGCATGATCAAAACTGTACGAAAGTACGACCAGCGAAGAGTTTCTTCGGATAGCGCCCATCTGACATGGACGCGCCGCTCTATCACAATCAAATGCTCTTCATCGTCGTGTGCCAGCCAAACGCATGAATTCTTTGTGACCACTTAATCTTCACTATGTGCAAAGAGCACGGGAAGTCACGGTGGTTAAACTTGCGTGCCTTTGAGAGCACTGTCAAAACCACAGTTGCGTACATCCTGGAAGCGGTGGGGAGAGGAATGGCCCATCGGCGTCATAAGAACAATCGAAGTAGACCCAATACATGGCTGGCTTCGCAGGTCCAGATCACAATTTCTTCGTCTTGGATAAAGCTTTTTGCGAAGGTAGTCCTGGAATAGGAAACTAGTTCCCCAGCGGGAAGGTAATTATCTTAAACGATATCCGAAGGCACCGTACAGTTCCCTATTACTTACATGCTGATAATTACTTTGACGTTGGGACAGGCTCCGATTCCTGAGCATGTTGTCAACGCCCCACGCCTCCTGCACCAACGAGGTAAAGGCGTCCAGAAGTTGAAGGCCACCATACCTGTAGGCTTGGTGCAGAATCAAACCACAGGGCAGTGCTTTACATTGGGTATTTACTACACTGTTCCGATTGTTCTCGGGAGAGAAGTAGCAATTAAATTTATCACTGGTTCTACTGAGGGCTTTTTCACCGACTAAAAATAGGCAACTGGGGGTTTTTCCAAGGCACTTAACAAGACATTCCAGAAACTGCGATTCTAACAGAAAAAAAAACGTTCTGTTTGAATTGGACATTGGCTCAATGACAGGGAATAACTAAATGTAAACTAAGGTGATGGTTGCGATGGCTTTATTCACTTTACCGAGATCGGCGTATTTCGGGATTTCGGGTCCCCTGGAAGTTACATGTTACGCAGCCCCACGGTCTCGATTACCCGGTTTTCTTTGTAAAACTGTACTGAACATGACCAGTTCATGTATTTAAAAGTCAAATCAGCAAACATGCGTTATCGGTAATTCATTAGAAAAGATGGTACGCGAATAGATATGCCTGCTTGGCTGGGTAATAGGAAAACTACATCGATTTCGAGTTCTATTCTCGCACATCAATCGCCAAGTCGATCCCACTAAGGCCTTTCGGGTTGTCTAGCGGACACCAACCAACTTTTCTATGGGCCTACACAAAGGGGTACTATTAACAGCCGAGGCAGTGGCTAGCGAATCCAGTGATATGTTGTCAGAAGACACTAATACAGGCGCTCCCTTTTACGTGGCCGATGCCGACATCAGGCGGTGATCACTCATTGCCCCCAACACCCCCGGATGACAATTGTTCAGTGCGTGCGCTTTATAGTTATGTTTACTCCACGTGCTCGACCTACGAGCAGCACTCACAGCCTACCCTAATGTCTCCCCTTTCCCGTCCCAATAACCTCCACATGCGACCTCGCCATGCGGACGGCGTCATAACGATTATGATTAACCATAAAACATTTATAAACCCTGTACACTCAGATTTTCATTCTACATGTAAGCGTATAGGCCCTATTATGAAGTACTGACAACAAGTATTTGCTGAGTTGACTTTTCAAGTTTAACATAGGAATATTTGCAGAACTTAAATCATGAATTTTGGTGATCAAAATGTGAGGTGTTTTTCGAATTTGGTGTTATTTTTATTTCTGTGTTGAGTTTAGGAGCAGAAAGTAATGCATTTCAAAGGTGTTTAATTAAAAGAAAACAGGCAGGATTTGGACAAAATGGGAGGTGTTCAGATATCCAAGTAATTTTCTACGCCGTTTAATATCACAGGACAAAACTTATTGTTTTTTTGTGTCGTGCTATACAAGGACATTAATAAAAGCGGGAACTGTTCTAAAACAACACCTTCTGAAACCACAAAATCTGATGTTAGGTAAATTATAATAAGGTGAAGGCAAGTGTAAAAACCTCCTTTTTTCGGGAAACAAGGAACCAATTCAGGTCGAAAAATGATCTTTTGCACATTTGTAATATTTTCCGTCACAAAATGCAGTAATAAACTTCGTGGACAGTATCGTACTTTAAAACACCGAGAATTAGGGCCGTAAACAAAAATAAACATAAGGAACTCATGAGACGCCATCACTTTTCTGTCGCCCTTTGCGATAAAAACATCAAAGTACTTCTTGTAGGACGTCGAATTTGAGGGCATACGGAAATCGAAAACCGAAGGACTGCCACGTGAGTGGACAGCTAGTAATTTTTATATTAGCCGGGCGAAACTTTCGAGAATAATTAAGCATATAAAAGTGTCTAGAATTTAAAAAAATGGACCCCAATGGTCCACAAGAAAACGGGACGATGAGTTCATTCGTTGTAGACTAAAAATGTACCCGATGTCCCTTAGGACTACTTACACGACGCATTTGTCAATCTTCTCTGTGTGCATTATTCGAAAAAATTTAAGAAATTGGGCCCCCATCAGGAAAATGCTATCCCAAGGCTATTTCTAAGTAGAAAACTGATTGGAGAGCGATTTTTACATGCTCAGGAGTATACTGATCTTGGATTATCACTTCGAAAAAATAAGCCTCCGAAGTCGACCTAGGTGGTCATGAGTGGGAAGAACTTCCGCCAAGAGCACGCAGTGGCTACTGCACGCCCTCTCCCACCTCCGGTCTTCTTGACTCAGTCTTTACATCGGGTACAGGCGGGTAAGGAAAGAGATAGAGTGCGTTAGATGCACTGAAAGTCTACTATCACTGTAATCCAGCGCAAGTCACCGCCCCTGTATTACCCTGTTATGGTGAATACGGTGGACATCGTTGAAAGAAACGGTCGAACGGTAGTGGCCGCTGCAACTTTCAAGAACTATCAACGTCTGATGGTTTTGATGGCCATGAATGTTGGAGAGCGACCGATCTAGCGGTCGACAGCAGAGACCATAAATAGCAAGTGTTAATCGAAATAGCAAAGGATGCCTTCAGTTATAATAGCATTCACCGACGTCAAATGGACATTACAATTATCAAAGTAAGTCGGATTCTTATTCAGCTTACAACTATTATCTATTTTTTAGCCAACCGTCCAGCCTGCAGCCCGCGAATAAATTTCTTGTCCTAACGATCATATTTATTTCTTCTCAATTATCTCGCTGGACTCGCACTTTCACTTTCATACTTATTCCTGTCGAGAGAAATTAGGACAAGGCAAGAAAACACTTTTAAATGCGGTGAAAACTGGATATGGTGCTTTATTGTTGTATGTAACAAAACGTCATAGACAGCGTAGTATTCTCGAGGTTTTCCTGAGTTAAAGCAATGATAAAATCAAAATAAAATTTAACAAAGTGTTAATGCGTTGTATTTTTCATTATTTTGTCGTTGTGCCATATTTTCATTCTCTGATATCAGGTGTACTAGGCCAAAATTCTCTACTAGTTAATTTTGCCTGGTAGTCATCTGGTGGATTCTAAAGTGATTATTTAGGAAATCCTGCTTGGACAGTCAGCTTAATGTGTCAGAATTGGTGGATTCCATACGTTGCAGTAGGTTGGGCGGGTAACTAGACCCAAAAGTTATTAAAATCACGGCTACCGGTGGGGCCTTGTAGTTCAATTGGCTAGAGCTTGGCTGTACTACAGCCTTCCCTTTGCTGGCGTGGGTTCGAATCCCACCGATATCCCCGAGTTTTTCACAAGTGGGTCAAAGGGATTATTTAAATCTGCCAAAATCCTCTACTGAATACTAAGTAATACTTAACAAACCGAACTATGCCCACTTTTTAAGATCGGTCGTATCTTGAAAGCAGTATAACTCTAGGGGAAGCGGGGTTGGCTGATTATACGGTACAAAGGTTTTTGTGCTGAGGTCGTGATTGTTTATTTGTTAGTTCACGAACAACAGTTGCCCAAGTCGGCCAGACAACAAGCAGTGAATATTTACCTCTCTAGATTAGACCAGTCCTGGGACTGCGTCCGAGTAATTCGATGGTGTTGGTGTATCTCACCTGGGAAATTTGATACTTACTGCTACGAGGTCATACCTTCAGCAAGTCATGACATTTGTGGTGGATGAATAATTGACATTTATATTCATTCGCAACCGGCTGCTTTACGTTACACAGTCGTCACGTTGCTCAGAGGGAATTTTACTTGTAACTTATTTTCACGTGGCAACTCCAGAAGTAAACGACAGCCAGCTTTTTGATACAACAGCAGGGAATTTGAATTTTATGGAAAAGTAATAAAAGCGGTAAAGCGGAACTTACATCGGGTTTTAGAAATTCAACGACGCAATTCACCTCCTTGTCGACCTGGAAGGCTTTGTGTTGATAGGCCAGAAGGACATATGCCCTAGGCAGCTCTTCGGATTTTATGCGTTCAATTAGCTCGAGGTAAGGTATTTGCGTTATATGATCGATTTCTTCTTGTTTCTTTTTGAAAAAAAAACATGTATTCGGTTGGCTATAATGACCGAAAATATCGATGACAAAGAAGACACAGTAAGAAGACATTATGCAGGAGGCTATAAAGTTTGCTTAGTCTCTTGTATTCAGAGTCCTCGGTTTATGTAAAAGACAAATGGCAGGAAATATTATTTCAACCATGAATCCTTGCGTAAGATTTTTAACCTCCAGATCAAAAGGAAACCGATGGTTAACTGCGGTGGTGCAGTTGACTGTAGGTCGTATAACATATGAGCGGCATGAAATCGGCCTATCAACTGAATAAGTGTAATGAACAGGAGTCCTCTAAGGCCAGATTATCTCAAGCAACATGCAATGTACAAAGGAAAGGTTATATTATTATAACAGCGATGAAGTAAACATATATCACCCTAAATTTAGTAAACGTTTAGGTCGAAGTCCGGAGGTCGCTTACCATGGGATGCTGAGCAAGGTAAACTGCAAACGCCTGCTTGCCCGCAGCAAGCTCCTTTATCTTCTTTTCGCGTTTTTTTGTGCATTGCCTTCGGTGGTAGGCAGTGCAGAGGGCATTTTTGAAACAGTAGGCTAGGTATAGACCGCCAGCGATTGCGGCTACATTGCGAAGGGTTTTTGTGTGGCAATCCTGTAAGAGGGAAAATTTTACAGGAAAGGAATTGGTTGGCTGGAATGACCCGTTTAAAATTCCTGTGAACAACAGTCTGCAAATGTGATTTTGGTGCCGGTCATAAAATTTAATTTCGCAAAGTGCTATAGGAAGTCACAAGACTAGGCTGAAGTCCTTATAGCACAGGCCACGTATAACGGAAAGATGCTCTAGTATTCGTAAAAGTAAAGATTTTGACGGAGAGAAAAATTTGCATGCAAATGTGGTTGCAATAAACGTTCTTCTGTTAATTCGATGGTTTTTTCAAAGTTTCGTGCGAAGTGTTTAGTACAGTAGTCTGCGCTTTCACATGTGTATTTCAAAAACAAAAATAAATATTAGACTACGCATCAGTGGCAGCATTAAAGAATGTCAGTGTATTTGGACAATTTACGACCAACAGCCTGCGCTGCAACGAGAGAAGTGCGTCTAACTTTGCTTATCCATAATTGATTTGTTAATAAGCTTAACCGCATGCTAAGTTAGAGGCCTGTCTCCGGCTCCTCTTCTCTAAGTTCTTAATATCTGTTTTGTAACAAAAAAAATAATTTTTTTCTGCTTTTGCGTAACTTTTGTTGGGCTATCTTATTGTTCGACGTCTGTTATGGTCTATGTATAGAACATAACAGGTGTCAAACTCGTATATGAGTTCAGTAAGAATATCTCAGAAAGGAAAGGAACTACGGCAAAAATCGTCGTGGTGAATCTGAATACGGACTAAAGAACCGACAAGTTAACAACAAGTAGGCGGTTCGAGATCTCGACCCCGATAGCAATTTTGTAGACATTCACTTGTTCGTAGGGACCTGATGAAACCGGCGCTGGCAGGTCTCTCATTATCGGCCTCAATTACGCACTCCCACATGCACGCACCGACTGCGTGGGCCGATATGATAGCTGTTCTTGCAGGCGTGATCGCCTTCTCACCTTAGTATGTATTCAATCGAACCCTGCTCGGCGTTCCACAGCTGCCTCCCTTGTCTTCTAGTCCTTTTCGCGGGGACTACTCTGCCAACCCTACCCTCTCCGGGTAGTGCTCACTGTGCCGGCAGAGCGATAAGAGGTCATCGTACTGATTTTTCATCCCTCACACGTATCATTCGGCGCAGGCGGTCCATGGTCAGAATGCGGGCCGGCTGGGCATCAATCCTATGCATGGGAATGACTGAGGTTGTGACCTATGGAACTCCTTTTGAAGGTGGGGGCGCGGGTGCGTACTAGCGTACGCGTAGTCCACTCGCACGGGTGATGGCAGGTGTCCTCTTAGCCAATAAAAATTAAGAAATACCCAGCTTTGCGTGCCTCTGGCGCAGGCATCTTGACGTCTGTGAATTGTGCTCAAGGGAGCTCAACCGGCCGGTAAATTCTAGGTCGATAGGGGGATACCGGCTGAGCAAGTCAGAGTACTGAATGCTAACAAACGGCGCATGAATCTTGCAAAAGCGTAAAAACAGTTGTTGATATGATAACTGATTCAATACTCTGCAGAGTAATTAATGCAACTTTTTCAAAGATTAACTTTAAGTCAAAAGTTGCATTTATTATTTTAACTAATGTAGGTAACTACTGCAAACTTCAATATATTGATGTGCTATAAAGGCTTGCAATATTACATCACAGAAATTTCGACTAAATAAAAGCATACCATCCGAGCGTACGACTAACAATTGAACGAGAACCAACAACCAATGCACGTGCAATGATCTGGGTATTTATACGTGCGGTGATTATTGGACCATCGCTTGAACTAGGATTGACCAATCGCAACAGTGCAAAACGGCAAGTTAAAACATATTTTAGCATAAATTAAATGGTATGTAACGAACCACAGTTGCGACAGAATTGTTTGAATGGACTATGAGCACTTTTTCACGCGGATCCCGGATGAGGATGGATTGATGGAATGTCGGTGAAGATGCCAGTGCCCCCTTCCACTCGCGAACGCTGACCCCCGTCGCCACGAGCACAGTCACCGCTTATCGTATCGCTACCCTCCGTTCAATGTCAGCATCCCCTCGTCCCGACCCTGCAGTTGCCCACAGCGTTGCATTCCCCACCGGTTATCCAATAGACATGACGTAATTCCCCCCACTTCAAAAAAGATATCGCTTCATGTAACACTCCCTTCTTTATTTTCTATTGTGCCCTTTCATACCTTTGTATCCTTCTTATTAGTAGAATCCATTTCCAACATTTCTGCCATTCCTTCTAATGACTGTTGCGTTTGAGTGATCGGCGTGGGGCCTAGAGACCCTGTTCAATACGCGCATTGTCTAATAACAACTACAGGTGCGTTACTCGCCCGTGTGTGTGCAAACCTCGAAGTCTTCGGCCGCTACATTGGTGGCAGTGGTGGTTTGGAGAGGAGCACACACTTCCACACCTACCAAACAAACCCAAAAAGCACTGAGGGCAGTGCTGCATTTCAGAAGTAGGCCATGTTACGAACCACGGTTCCGACAAAATTGTTTGAATGAACTAGGAGCACTTTTTCGCGCGGATCCCGGATGAGGATGGATTGATGGAATGTCGGTGAAGATGCCGGTGCCCCCTTCCACTCGCAAACGCTGACCCCCGTCCCCACGAGCACCGTCGCCGCTTATCGTATCGCTACCCTCCGTTCAATGTCAGCATCACCTCGTCCCGACCCTGCAGTCGCCCACAGCGTTGCACTCCCCACCGGTTATCCAACAGACATGACGTAATTCCCCCACTTCAAAAAAGGTATCGCCTCATGTAACACTCCTTTCTTTATTTTCTATTGTGCCCTTTCATACCTTTATATCCTTCTTATTAGTAGAATCCATTTCCAACATTTCTGCCGTTCCTTCTAATGACTGTTGCGTTTGAGTGATCGGCATGGGGCTTAGAGACCCTGTTCAATACGCGCATTGTCTAATAACAACTACAGGTGCGTTACTCGCCCGTATGTGTGCAAACCTCGAAGTCTTCGGCCGCTACAGGTATATTGTGTAAAGATGGAATCGAAGTTTCCCGATTTAGGCTAGTATCTCAGAGTGCAACGGACCCAGTTCCGACAGAATTTTTTGAGTGGACTGGGAACAATTAACTCGGATACCGGATGGGAATGGTGTAAAAGATGGTCAGTGTTTTTGAGGAAAATAGGCTTACGCCTTTGAAATCCCTATTTGTTATGTAAAAATAGCAAGAATAAGAAGCAATGTAAAGAAGATACAGTCAAGTTAATGCAGGCTTACTTACGTGGTAAACTGATATTGTTAAGGTTAAGTAGTCACATAGTCTTCGTGGTGCTGCAACATATTTATGTCAAGCTGATGTTTAAATGTATCCACAGACTGGGACATTACAATTGCCTTAGGTGTGTTATTCCATGGTTCCACGACACGGTAGGTGAAAAAATATTTCCTTATATCCAATCTTACTTGGGGCACACTTAGTTTGAATGAATGACCTCAAAGATTATTCGCAGTGGCAAGTTTGAAAAAGTCATCACATAGGAGGGCGCAATCCATGCCCCGCACGATATGGGAGGTTTTTATCAAGTTTCCGCGCAACTACCTATAACTCAGAGGATAGAGCCTTAGGTTATTTAGACGAATCTCATATGGCAGTTCACCTTGACCTCTTACTAATTTTTTTGGCTCGCCACTGCACCCTTTCGATCATGTTGTAGTCCCTGAAGATGGCCAGTGTTCCTTCCCTCCCTACCACTGATATCTTCCCTCGGTACCGCTAGCGTACAGTCTCACAGGCCACTGACCGTCAGCATCTCCATGACCTCACCCGCATTTTCCAACAGCACCACACTCCCCACCGGTGTCTAATGGATAATTCGTGACAAACTCCCACTTCAAACGGATCGATTGTTCAGGTCCCCAGTATTCGCTTGTATCTTAAGACTTATCTTTTATTGTCAACCATTTGTTACTGTTAACATAGATCCCTCACTTTTTAAACTTATTCTCTCCTTCTACCTATACATGTGTGCCTGATGAAGTGCTTAACGTTTCTGTCGACATTATATGGTTAAAGATGGTCCTAGTTATATACTCAATAGTGTGTGCTATCCTTGACATCTTCAGACGCAACAATAAATAGGTTTATTGATTTGGCACTGCTTGGGCGCCGTCAAATCCTTAGAACACAGGAAAAAACTCAAACAAACTCCTCTTTTCATTAACAACTTTGACTTTGGTTTGTTGTTTTGCTTGCTTGCTTAAAAAGCAGTTTTCGAAATGAAGAGCTTGTTTTAAGTAAAAAACACCTGTTTTCCAAGGATTGAGAGGAGCACACACTTCCACACCCACCAAACACCAACCCGCACAGCACTGAGGACATTTCTGCACCTCAGAGAGAGGCTATATAACAGACCACAGTTCCGACAGAATTGTTTGAGTTAACTGGGAAGACTTCACGTGGATTCCGGAAAGGAACGGTGGAATCTATGGTCGATGAAGGTGGCTGGTGTTCCTTCCCTCCCTACCGCTGATATCTCCCCTCGTTACCGCTATCATACTGTCTCACAAGCCCCTGACCGTTAGCGTCTCCATGACTATCACCCGCATTTGCCAACAGCGCTGCACTACCCACCAGTATCTAAGTGACAATTCGTGGCAACATACCACTCCAAACAAATCGATTGTACATGTCCCAGGAATTCGCTGGTATCTTTAAACTTCTCTTTTATTGTTTACCATTTGATACTGTTAAAATAGATCCCTTGCGTTATAAACTTATTCTCTCCTTCTATCTATACATATGTGCCTATTCAATTCAATTCAATTCAATTCAATTTATTGAGGGAAATAGGCATGGGCCTTTGAGTACCCTATTTGTAACGTAAAATTAAGTGTGGTATACAGAGAAACCGTGTGGGTTGCAAAGGTACAAAAGGCGGTCATAAAGTATGACAAGTGGTGCCCGACTCTCGAGAGTTAAGATAAATTCCTCATCGCTCAGGCTCGTTGCGGAACATAAAACTGTCAAGGTTCCTTTTAAAGCTTTCCAGCGACGGTGATATCACAACGTCTTCAGGGAGGGCATTCCATGGTTTAACCACTCTGACAAAGAATGAGAACTTGCGCACATCCAGTCTCGCCTGCTGGACACGCAGTTTCAATGGGTGACCTCGGAGATGGGTCGTGGCGGCAAATTCAAAGAAGTCCGAGAATTCCAGCCAACAATCCAATCCCTTCACAATGCGGAATGTCTGAAGGAGATCACCACGCATTTGCCTATAACTCAAAGGGAACAGATTAAGATTCATTAGGCGGGTTGGATATGGCAAGGAGCTTTGACTTCTAACCATTTTGGTGGCTTTCCTCTGTACTCTTTCGAGGCAGTTCTGATCTTGAACTATCCAGGGTTTCCAGGCGTGCATAGCATATTCCAAATGCGGCCTAATGAGTGTTCCAAAGGTCTTAGCGAAAAGATCTTCATCGAAATCCAAAAAGGCTCGTCTGATGGCATGCAACACCGAAATTGCCCTCTTCGCCGCTTTCGAGCAGTGAGACGATGGTTTTAAGGTGGTGGTTGTCAGCACACCAAGGTCCTTTTGGGTTTCCACGTCTTTTTAAGGCTTCACCGTTGAGAAAGTAACTTCTACTTTCGGCAGATCCAGACGGGTTGCCTAAGCGAAGTATTGTACACTTATCGACGTTGAACCGCAAAAGCCAATAATTCGACCACTCCTCCAACCGAGTTAGGTTGATCTGCAGTTTATCTTCGTCAGCAGGGCTCTGGATTGCATTCCAGATTTTAATGTCGTCGGCAAACATTGCTGCTTCACAGTCGAGATTCCTGACACAATCGTTCACGTATATTAAAAACAGTATTGGCCCTAGTACTGAACCCTGAGGAACCCCACTCTCGACCGCAGCAGAACTTGACCTCTCTTGACCGATGCACACAACCTGGCGCCGACCCACGAGGAAGTTTTCGATCCACTTGAGGAGGTTACCTCTGATTCCAATTCTTTCTAGCTTGTACAGTAGTCTCTCGTGTGGCACAGTATCGAAGGCCTTTTGAAAGTCAATGAAGGCAATGTGAACCGCGTGTCTATCTTCAAGTGCTTGGGTCCACCTCTGGAGCGAATACAGCAAATTCGCTGTGCATGATCTTCCTTTTCTGAACCCGTGTTGACAGCTTGATAACAAATTATGAGTCTCTAGGAATTTCACCAATTCGCTTTTGATGATCCTTTCCATAATCTTGCCAAGGATGCATGTTAAGCTTATGGGCCTGTAGTTTGTCACTGACGCCCGGCTACCGCTTTTGTACAAGGGAGTTATATGTGCCAGCTTCCAATCCAAAGGAAGTGTTCCGGAGTCAAAGGACTTTTGAAAGAGCACTGACAAAGGTGCGGAAAGTTCATTGGCGAGTTCTTTCAGAAGCTTGGATGGAAGCTCGTCTGGTCCTGGGGATTTCGACTCTTTTTAGTTCTTTTTAATTCCTTTTTGGATCAGAAATTCTGAGAATAGTATGTGGCTTATGCTTGCAGTCGGCGGGTTATCCACTGAGGGATGAAGGAACCTTGCCTCGTTTGTGAAGACTGAGCGGTAGAACTGTGAAAAAAGTACTCGGCTTTTTTTCCCTGTTTTCAGACATTTCGACGCCCACGGCAGTCTTAATCAGCGGTATTTGATGTTTATTCCTTGTACATCTACGGAGGTAACTGTAGACTAACTTAGGATTCTGCGTTGCCTTTTTGCAGCAAAGTCTTCTCAAATTCTCTTCGCGTTTTAAGAATAAGGCTTCTCATTTTGTTTCTCTGTGCTTTATACCTATTAAAATAGGCGACTTGATTAGACTCGCAATATTTTCTCCACAACTTGTGCTTCCTGTTTATTTCCCTTTTTAAGTTGCTGTCTAGCCACCCAGGACGCTTACTGTGATGGACACTCGTTAGCGGGCAGTGGTTGTCAATAAGTTGCAGGAGAACATGTCGGAAGGACTCCCAATCTTCGTTTACGGTGCTCGAAAACATTGAGGTCCAGTTGATGTGTGTTAAATCTGCTCGCATCTGATGAAAGTTTCCTCGCCAAACGTTACGCCGTTTTTCCTCTATAGCAGGCGCAACGGAGAATAAGGAGTAGTCCCATATAAGCACCACATGATCACTTCGACTGAGCGGAGGCATTTAAATAATCTCGTCAATGCTGCCTGATGTTTTCGTGAAAACCAGGTCAAGACAGTTAGCCCTTTGTCCTTCACGTGTTCTGGTGGGGAAAGGGACATGCTGTGTGAGGAGTGCATTCAAGGTCTTTTGCAGAAAAACATAATCAAAAGTCGATTTCGGGCATGATGATTGAACAGTGCTCCAGTTAATTCCTGGTGCGTTGAAGTCACCCATAATCATGACATTAGGTCTACTGGAGAAATTTTCTAATTGTTCCAACAAGTGGGTGTCCGCGACTTGGTCTATCCTAGGTGGCCGATAGACAATGAGGACATCTAGACATGGAGAGCCAAGAGCCTTGATGTTCAACCATATGGCTTCAGTGCTGCACGCAAACTTGCTCGTCTTGTCAGACACTATTAGCACGTCTTTCACGTACACAATTATTCCACCACCCTGTCGGTTTTCTCTGTCCCTCCGATATATTTGGTACCCAGACAATGTTATTTCGCTATCTCGAATACTGCCCGACAGCCAGGTTTCGGTTACTGCTATCACATCCGGAGATACTTCGGCAAGGCAAATTTTTAACTCATCAAGTTTTGATAAAAGGCTTTGCGCATTTGTATACAAGCACTTCAATTTTGCGCCTAATGAAGTGCTTTACGCTTCTGCCGGTCATTTATGGCTAAAGCTGGTCCTAGTGATATACTCCACAGTGTGTAATGCCCTTGACCTCTTCAGACGCTACAAGATTACTAGCACATTACTAGCGCCTGGAACCGACGCTCCCATTGGCAAGTATGCCCAAATTGTGTTGTTGATTTTCTAATCTTAATGGCTTGTGTCACTTTTAACGTTAATGCTTTTAGCCCCTCGAAAAGTCAGAAAGTCCATGACTTCACTGTCTATCAAAATGTCGTTGTTGCCAATTGAGGCCGAAAGGCCATAAAAACTGTAGTGATAATTATATTGGCCAGTCATTCCTCTATTCGATCTACAATGTTTGATTTACGCATACCCATTGGTCTAGCTCAAAGGCGTAAGCCTTTTTACCTCAAATACACTGAACTGAAAAATTCTATGTTACCCTATCAAAGCATCTAGATAACATGGCATAAATACTGAGGAGAATTGAGGTTCATCACTTTGGACTGGATACAGCTCCCTGACGCTTCCTCTAGTCATGGCCACTCCTTCACCTATGGACCTTTGAAAGATCTGCTGAGGACAGCCGGTCCCCACCAAAGGATCTCTTAGGGCCAAAGCCCAATAATAGTTGTATTTAATGCTGGTGTACAGGCATTGTCAGATGAAATATTCAGTGGGTAGAGGCTGGCAGTGAAAAAACTCCTGAATATATATCATTATAAATGTTTTCCTATCTTTATGTTATTCAGGAGAAAAAACTGCCGCCTCTAAGAATGATAGCAATTCAGATCAGGGAAGGGTTAACACAATTGCAGTCTGTATGTAGTCTCTCTGTCTTCGCTAGGAACCGAGATTCTGCCCCAGGCAAGAAAGCATCCGTGTACGGTTGCTCACTGTCTGCCGAAGAAGTCAGCGGGTGCAGGCTGCAGAGACGGTGCCGTATCCCTCAAGGTAACACCTGGGATCGGGTTCAGATGCCGCTCACTCCGTCGGACAGGAAAACAGATTTTACCGTGTCGGTGCCCAGATTCTTGGAAACTGTTCTGAATAGAATTCTTATTTACAGTACCAAATTATCCCAAACTCTTCCCCTAAGCAACTGTCTTGCTTTTATTTGGGCGTCGGCAATTTGGGATTTGTCGCATATCTTATACGGGTTTATTACATTTTGGTATCATTAGTGCGATTCAAAATGTCTGACGTCATGAAAACAAGGCTGCTCCAGGTGATGGAGAGAGCTTCAACTTCTAAAGGTCATCAACCTGAGCCGGAGAAGGTGACATTATACGACGGCTATGACCTCTGGAAGGACCAGATGAAAGTGTATTTTGAGGCCGTTAACGAAGTTGCCCGCCCAGCCACAATCCTAAGTGGATTGCACAATGAGGTTCACACGCTGGCCAGGGCTGCCACTCATACAGCTTACAGCCTCTGCGGCGGGTGTTTGGACGCTCATCAATGCACTGTGTTGTCCGTGCCACCCTCAAGAATCGATGCAAACAAGCGGAAAATTGTGTCGTGGACTTCTTACGACACCTTTGCGTTCTGGCCCGGCAAGCCTACAGAAACGAGCCCTTCACTGAACTCGAGGCCATTATCATGGAAAACTTCGTCGGCGGGATTTCTCTCCCAGAAATCAGGCGCCAATTCCTCCGTTATCCTCGCGGTAGCATCAAGGTTGCACATGATATCGCCCGGCACGAGGGGCCATTAATAGGCCCTGTCCCTTAATTCAAGAGTCCTTTTCATCAACCTTTGTATGTCACCAAGCCCTTGCCGCTATATAGGGAACTTCCGTTGATGTTTTCGCCATGGGACAGCGACTGAGTCACGACATCGGTACTCAGACAACTTAATGGCAGTGGGGCCCTCCACAGCCCACTGCTCCTTGGCGCAGCCCTCCACAGCCCACCTCTTCTTTTATAATGTATATTTTTACATATTTAAATCCTTAGAAACATTGCCCCTGATGACCCTATTTATGTAAATTTATAATTGCATATGTTCAGTCAATATAAAATTGTGGACATTTAAAATGTTTTTGATTCATAGCATAAAATGATTTCGAATGCGTTTTCATGGTTTTAATTAATTAATTAATTAATTATTTATTGCCGGTTTACAGGCAAGGTCACAAGGGATATATAGTAGGGAGTCGAGCTAACAGTGGAAAACACTCCTGATCGTTCTTTATAGTGTTTTCACTAGACAAAACTGCAGCTTATTGAACGGATTAAAGTTCAGGACATGGAAGTATTTACACAGGGGCACGGTGTATTACTTCTCCTTTCATTTTTTGGATCAGGTATTCTGTACTAGCAGCTGGTATGCCGGCAAATGGCTGCACGCTGTCGACTGAGGAATAACCCGATTATGGACTGGAGAGCCAGCAATATTACCTTAAGCATGAAGTACGGCACCGGATTCAGAGTCCATGGACGCCATCAAAACGGAAGCGAGCTTCCAGAGAATCTGCACCCAAAATTTGTGGAGGCTATCCTGAATGTAGAAAATACTAGTGATAGCTCTAATAAACAAAGGATAGTTTTGCTGAATTTTAATAATTCTGGGTAGTTTATTCCAGATCGGTACAGCGTTTACGGAAAAAAACTGACGGTATCTAACGGTGCGTGCCAAAGGAAGAAATAACACTACATCTCGATCATTGGTGCGCTGAGAGTGGTCGAGCTGCTTTAGGGATGTAAGGGGGTTAAAGGTTAAACTGTTTAAAAGTTTAAACAGTTAAAATAGTCCCTTCTGTAATCTACGAAGCCACAACGTGTCGAGGCTTGTACGCTCACAGCGTTGTTGGTAGGACAGGTTTCTGTGCTCTGAAGTAAAAACTCTTTTAGTAAAGAAGTACTGGACTGATTCTATCTTCCTCCGTTCACTCGCGTGCAGCAGGCTAAATAGAAACGAGACTAGTTCTGACATAAATTTTATAAAGGCTGGTCCTAATATTGACAGTTTTAAAATTTCCGAGAATAAAACCAGTGGTTTGGCATGCTTTCGAGGCAATCAAAGCGCTGTGCTCTGACAGTTTAAGACTACTAGAATATGATATGCCCAGATCCTTTATTACCGCGGTCAAATTGAGGTCATGACCATCTATGCTTAGATAAGGCTGATGGTTGTCAACACAAACCATAACGCAGCACTTGTGCCAAGAAAGTGAAAGGTGCCATGTGCGAAATCATTGAGCGAATGCTTGAAGATCCTTTTTTAAGAGCTCAAGCACGATTGGGCAATCAGCCGGTTTATATCGATAGGCAACTTTTAAATCATCAGCATACATAAAGGGCATAACATACTGAAAACAATCAGGAACATCGTTCCCAAAAAGGCAAAATAGAAGTGAACCGAGTACGCTACCCTGAATAACTCCACTCCTCACGTGCGTGGGGTTGGAGATAACATCGGAAACTTTAAGTTGCTAGACACGAGCATTCAAATAGAAGGATATTAGGTTCAGAGACTTGTTACCTATGCCGAAGGAGGTAAGTTACAGCAGGAGGAGATCATAGTCAACACGATCAAAAGCGTTCGTGAAGTCGGAATAAACAGTGTAGATTGCAAATCCACTATCTCTAGATTGAAGCACATGATCAAAGTAAGAGAGCTGGCCAGTTACACGATATCTTTTTTCGTGAAACTCATGCTGAGCCGCATTAAGTAGGTTATTCTCTGTTAGGTGACGCATCAGCTTGTCTTTAATCAAGGTCTCTAAGATCTTCAAGGCTGTTGGCAGTGTATTTATTGGCCTAAAGTCGTCGAATGACGTAGTTCGGTCGTGTTTGGGTACAGGCAGAATGTGCGATTCCTTCCATAAAAAGGGAAGATTTTCAAAGGACAGTTTTAAGTAATCCTGTTGTGAGATTCGTCTTTTACCACATTGTATGCCATAAAGCCTTCTTTTTATAGTAGAAATGCTGTCAGCGGTTACCGCCTCGTTTTGTAACGAGTTTCAAGGTCGTACCGCTCGTTGGCTGAAAAAAATCTTTTTTGGTAAACGCTATAGCAATCTGGAATAAGCTGCCAAGAAGTATCAAAATTCAGCAAAGCCTATCCCTTGTTTACGTGAACTGTCACTAATTTTCTACATGCAGGACACCTTCCAAAACTTTTGGGTGCTGACTCTGTGGAAGCTCTCTTCGGTTCTGATGGCGTTCACGGACTCTGAATCCTGTGCGGGACTTCATGCTGACAGCAATATTGCTGGCTCTGCAGACCGCAATCTGCTTATTTCTCAGTCGACAGCGAACAGCCGCTCGCCAACATACCTGCTGGTGCAGAATACTGGATCTATAACACTGAACGGAGAAGTTCTTCACCGGGCACCTGTGTTAACGCGTCCCTGTCCTGAACTTTAATTACTCAATTAGCTGCAGTTTTTTTTTCTCCTGAAAACACCTGAAACAACAATCAGGATTTTTTTTTCACTGTCAGCTTGACCCTCTACTGTATATATTTTTTCGATCTTGTCTGTAAACTGGCAATAAATAAATAAAATAAAAAATCGCGTGCATTCGCTATTGACCTTGTAAGGATGATCACGAAGATGAGTTGTGCAGGCAAACTCTAAGAAATCCTCTGATCTCAGGGAGAACTCATTGCCTCAGATAATCCGGAATGTCCAGAGCAGGCAAGATCCTAATTTCCTGTAGGAAAGAGTATATACGTCAAGCTTTTTCGATCTGTCTTGATATCGTAAAGCCTTAAGACCATGGACCATGTTCGGTGCTCTCAATCGTACTTGTTTGAGGAGGTCAACATCTTTCTTTATCCACGGTATCCAGGCTGGTATTCCGTAATCTAAATTTGGTCTCACGAAGACGCTAAAGAATTTTCCGAAACGATCAGGGGGAATATTTTAAATGCACGTGCGCTTCAATGCAGTGTACATGTTGCCTTCTGAAATGCTTTAAGTCACTTGAAGTCACTTTATTGAGGGAAGTAGGCTTTCACCCTTGAGCTCCCTATTCACATGCAAAAATGTCAATAGTACAAAGGTTTACAGTGATATATCTGACAAAGGAAAATGTAGGGTCATCGATAACAAATGCCAAATAATCCGACTGTGGTCTAGTTCCAGAAGGATGATTAGGTTTGAATACCAGTACTTCATCAGTGGTCACCAACTCCAGGAGGTAAATATTCTAAAGGACTTGGGTATATGGATAACACCAACTCTCAAATCATCGTCGCACTGTGCGAATATCGCAAAGAAAGCTATGTGTATTTTAGGCGCAATCAGGAGGTCCTTCGTTAATTTTGACGGAGAGCTTTTTGGGCGCGTGTTTGGAACATTTATCCGGCCGGTGTTGGAATATTGCGTTCAGGCGTGGCGCCCTTGGACGAAACATGACTACGCTCTGCTGGAGAAAGTTCAATGGAGGGCAACGAAAATAGTCAGCGGATTGGAATGCCTACCCTATGAGGGCCGCCTAGCAAGACTTAAAGTTTTTCCTCTCTCTTATAGGCAATAAAGAGGGGATATGATCTTAGTCTTCAAACTTGTCAGAGGAGTTGATTGTGCTCTTCAGATGGCCAATTTTTTTGAATTGGCAAACATGACAAGTCTCCGAGGTCACCAATACAAACTGAAAAGAAATCACGCCAAACTTAAAGTGCAGGCCAATTTCTTTTCCCAACGGTTGATTGACGAATGGAACAAACTGCCAGCCTCATTTTTTCAGGCTGAAAGCATAGAAATGTTTAAAAGAAGACTTGATGCATTTTTACTTGATGAACATATATTTAGTCGACAGCAATGATCGATACACAAAAACGACTATCGCCATGTAACATTTGCTTGTTTTGCTACTGTCTATCTGTAAATAGGGATTTCAAAGGCTCTGCCTATCTCCCTTATATATACTAAATTATATGTGTGGGCGAGGCGCAACCTGCCACTGTTTACACAATCTTCATTATATTGACAATAGTTTCTCAGAAAATGAGTATCTAGTTTGAATTTAAATGTGTCAACAGTTTATGAAAAGAACCACCTCGTCAGGGAGTCCGTTCCATGCTCCAACAACCCTCTGCGAAAAGGCGTTCCGACGGACTTCCGTGTGGACAAACTTCCTCCGCAGTTTAAAGGGATGACCCCGCAGATGTTCCGTCCCAGCCAATTCGAAGAAGTTAGCAAATTCTAGGGCACAGTCGCGGCCTCTGACAATCCGGTAGGTTTGGATGAGGTCACCGCTTAGTTGCCTGTAATTTAGAGGAAACAAATCAAGTTCAACCAGTCTGGCTCCGTAAGGCAGATGACTTAGATTCTTGACCATCTTCGAAGCCCTCACCTGCACTCGTTCCAGCTGTAGATAATCCTTCTTAAACCACGGACGCCAGGCCTGGATGGCATATTCCAAGTGAGATCGAAAGAATGCCCCGTAGGTTTTTCAGAAGAGTTCCTTATAAATCTGCACAAATCCACGTCTGAGCGCAAATAAGACCTGTGTAGCGCGTTTAGCTGCCTTTAAACACTGTGATGATGGTTTAAGTGAAGAGTTTATTAGAACACCGAGGTCCTTCTGTTCCTCAACAATTGAAATGGGCTGCCCATTGAAAATGTATTGGTAGGAATCATCCTCCTCACTGGTCCTTCTGGTACGCAGTCTTAGAACCACACACTTCCCAACGTTGAAATTTAAGAGCCGATGAGCAGACCAGCTGCTAAGACGGCAGAGAACCTCTTGAAGTGCGTGCCTATCGAAATCAGATCCAGTCAGTTTTCACAAAGGAAACGAGAACCGATCACCCTACCGATGGCTTCGAAGTGGATTCAATATTCGAGACTGTTAATTTTACCGAGACCACTGTCCTCAAGGAACTTTTGGGGTTAAAGGATTCCATCAAAGCTACTCCTCGAACTTGCTCGAGAGCTCGCGAAACCGCTTTCGTTGCTGTGCCAGAAATCAATCGATACGGGAATTCTTTCAACCGACTGGAAAACAGCCCACATCGCACCGCTTCACCAAAAGTGGTAGTCGTGCATTTGCTACAAATTACAGGCCTGTCAGCCTGACCTCAATCTGTTGCAAGGTTATGGAGAAGGTTGGCAAAAAGGAATTGATGATTTGTTTAGAAACCCGAAACCTCTTATCGACTGCACAATACGGCTTTCGTAGGGGAAGATCGTGTGTTACGAACTTACTTTATACGATGCAAAGCTGGACAAAAGCACTCGATGCAAAAGACACTGTGCATGTGGCCTACATTGATTTCCAGAAAGCCTTCGATAGTGTTCCACACCAGCGTCTCCTTTACAAGTTGAGAATGTACGGTATTGTCGGCAAACTTCTTACGTGGATCAAGAATTTTCTCGTCGGTCGTTCCCAAGTGGTCTGCGTAGGCGGATCGCGATCAAAGTGCACAGTCATCAAGAGTGGAGTCCCACAAGGTTCAGTGCTCGGACCGATCCTATTTCTCTTGTTCATTAATGATTGTGTACAGGAATTGGACTGTAACTTTGCTATGTTTGCGGACGATATAAAAATCTGGAAAGTTATCCACAATGCTGCTGATGCAGACAATTTCCAAGAAAATCTTCGTCGATTGGACGAGTGGTCCCGCAAATGGCTCTTGTCCTTCAACTCAAACAAATGCACCCTGCTACGTTTGGGAAATCGAAATCAGGTCACTGTGTCTGCGACCCTACTATTTGAACGGTTTGCCACTCCGAGAAGCACACACACAGAAGGATCTTGGAGTTTGGATGAAAGACAACCTGAAGCCTTCTACGCAATGTTCCAAGGCAGCTAAATCCGCCAATTCAATACTGTACGCTATCAAGCGGGCATTTAAAGTTTTCGATGAAGACTGCTTCTCTAAAGTCTTTGGTACGTTTGTAAGGCCACATCTTGAATATGCGATCCAAGCCTGGCGACCGTGGACCCAACAGGACTACAACATGCTCGAAAGGGTGCAGCGGCGAGCCACAAAATTAGTAAGAGGTCAAGCTGAACTGCAATATGAGATTCGTCTAAATAACCTTAAGCTCTATCCTCTGAGTTATAGGCAGTTGCGCGGAGACTTTATACAAACCGTCCGTATCGTGCGTGGCATGGATTGCGCCCTCCTATGTGATGACTTTTTCCAACTTGCCACTACGAAAAATCTCCGAGGTCATCCATTCAAACTAAGTGCGCCCCAAGTAAGATTGGATGTGAGGAAGTATTTTTTTCACCAACCGTGTCGTGGAACCGTGGAATAACCTACCTGAGGGGATTGTTATGTCCCAGTCTGTGTATACATTCAAACATCGGCTTGACATACATATGTCACAGTTGCACGAAGACTATGTGACTACTTAACCTTAACAATATCAGTGTACCACGTAAACCTGCCTGCATTCACTTGACAGTTACTTCTTTAATTTGCTTCTTATTCTTGCTACTTTTATGTAACAAATAGGGATTTCAAAGGCGTAAGCCTATTTTCCTCAAATACACTGAACTGAACTGAACTGAACTGAATCCAAGTCTCCGGGTCCCGATGAAGTACCTGCCAAGCTGTTGAAAGAGCTCGCGAGAGAGTTGGCAAAACCACTCTCTACGCTTTTCCAAGCATCCTTCCAGACTGGAAGTCTACCAGCCGACTGGAAATCCGCATGGATTACGCCACTTTATAAGGGTGGAAGCCGGGCCTCTGCTAACAATTATCGACTGGTCAGCCTAACTTCAGTTTGCTGCAAAATCATGGAAAAAATAATTAAGCAACAACTAATACAGTTCTTCGAACATAACAATCTGTTATCCGAAGCCCAGCACGGTTTCCATAGAGGTAGATCATGCGTCACAAATTTGCTCTACTGTTTAGAACGTTGGACTAAAGCGGTCGATAGTGGTAATACGGTGCACGCAGTCTATATAGACTTCAAAAAGGCTTTTGATAGCGTGCCGCACCACCACCTTCTTTATAAACTCAACCACATAGGCGTAAGAGGTAGACTTCTGACATGGATAGAAAACGTCTTAACTGGCCGCTCACAAACTGTGCATATCAGCGACAAACAGTCGACTAAAGTTGAGGTTGAGAGTGGTGTTCCCCAAGGCCCTGTTCTTGGCCCTATACTGTTAATTGTCTACGTCAACGATTGTGCCAACGAACTGGACTGCGATATTGCCATGTTTGCCGATGATCTCAAACTTTGGGCGCGTCATTCAAACTGCGGCTGATGAAGAGAACTTGCAGGCAAACTTAAATCGACTCCAGAAATGGTCCAATGACTGGCTCTTGCCGTTTAATGAGAGCAAGTGCAACATCATGCGAGTCGAGAAAAGCAATCCTTTGAACCGTCCGGTTTACAGTCAGAATGGCATTCCATTGAAAGAAGTGGATGTCCAAAAGGACCTTGCAGTCTGGATCACGCCTTCGCTTAAACCCTCCCTACATTGCGCAAAGGTAGCGATGTCAGCCATGTCGATTCTGTACCTCGTTAAACGAGCTTTTGCAGCCTTCACTACCGACTGCTTCACTAAAGTCTTCGGAACATTCGTGCGGCCACAGCTGGAGTCCGCTATCCAAGCTTGGAGACCCTGGGCGGCGAAGGACATCAACATCCTCGAAAAGGTCCAAAGGCGAGCAACCAAACTTGTCCTTGGACATGGCTCACTGCCTTATGAAACACGGCTGTCGAGTCTCAATCTCTTTCCCTTGCACTATAGACAGCTTCGGGGGGACCTGATACTAACATTCCGCATACTACGTATCCAGGACTGTTGTCTCGTGCCAGGGGATTTCTATGAGTTAGCAAAAACAACGAACTTGAGAGGTCATCCTCTCAAATTACGTGTGACTGGAGCAAGGCTAGACACTTGGAAGTACTTCTTCTCCAAAAGAGTAGTCGAAGCTTGGAATAGTCTTCCTCTGGATGTTGTAATGTCGGACTCCTTGGAGGTTTTTAAGCGAAAGTTAGATCGATATAATGGTGCGAGCTACAACACTAACTGAAAGCTGCAAGTGTGACGTCAGAAAGTAAGGCATTTATGATACTACTAGTTATATTTGAGTAACATTTCCTTGTTTGTTATTTTCGTTCGAGGGCTTGCATTCTCCCATTATTCCCATGCTGGGGTCCTCGAGGTCTTCGATGCTTAACTTATTTACACACCTTGGTGACACCGTGAGTATTCGCATCAGCTGGACCTGGCGTCCGTCGTCCATGAGGTGTATGAACGTTATCCCCTGGTTCGAACCGCAATGGACCGAGGATGATCTGGACATCTATTTCAGCCTTTGAAATCCCTCAACGGACGCTGCAATCAGCAATGGAGCATCATGTGACCTCCGAAATGCCCCCCGTTGGACCCCCCTCCCAAGGGCGACAGTTTTTTTCTCCTAAATATCACCGGGAGTTTTTTTCACTGTCTGCTCTTTTTCAACTTTGTTCCACTATGTTGGCCTCGCCAACATATCGAGATACTATTTTTTTTGATAACACAACTCAAGTGTACAAATAGGGAATTCAAAGGTGACTCACCTACATCTCCCTCAAATATACTGATACTGATACTGATACTGATGACCCTCCACAATTTAACATCATCTGCAAACATGATGGCGCTGCAATCCAGGTCGTCGACACAATCATCGATGAAAACTAAGAAGAGTAGCGGCCCTAATACCGAGCCTTGAGGGGACACCACTTAGAACCTGAGTAGGTGTTAATTTCGAGGTATCGACGCACACAGTGTTTCTTACAGTGTTATGAGGGTATCAAATTCGCCGTTGTCCACATGCCCAGACCTTTATGTGTATTCAACTTTTTAACGCAGTGCGGTTAATAAATTACTGGTGTTTCCAAGATACTTTTTGGCTGGTGCTTATGTGTACGATCAAACACTTGGAGAAAATTAAACTTAAGAAACCAACTTTTCGACCAGACACTTATTTTGTCGATATTCGATTGTAGCCCTTTTGCGTCGTCGGCGAAGCTGATTTCGGTAAATACTTTTATGTCATCTGCAAACATGACAGCTTCACAATCTAGGTAATTCAAAAAGTCACTCACGTAGATTAGAAAGAGTAGCGGGCCTATAACAGAACACTGTGAACACCACTTCCTACTTTTGCCCATTCCGAGCTAGAGTTTTTTAGATTTTATATTTGGTTAGCACGGGCAATTCACTGTCTAAACAAACATTATTAACGAAATAAAGTTTTGGCAATGTGTGCAGATAAAATGTACAAATACTTAAAAGTGCAGGCAAAACTTATCCTGCTAGGTCAACAGTTAGCGATGTTTTGAAATTAATGGTGAACTAGAAAAAATAGGCAGTGAAATAAAAACTCCTACCTAAAAATGGAGGCAGAGTTCAATAGGCCTTCATTTTCGAATAGAAGGTAGGAGAACAACACTGCTTAGGAAGATAGTGTCAGGTGGTAGAGAATGGTAATACTGCAGTAGCATTTCAGAATGAGATAATGAAACTTCGAGATGATGCGTTCTTGATCACTTAGGTGTATGAAACATAATCTCACGAAAATGCGTCAATGAACTTAATTCCTCAGCATCTTAGGATCCAGAATTGAATTCTGATGATGGTTAGTATACAAAGAAACGGCAGCATTTTATACTGTGGACCACCGAATGTGTACGTCCGAATGACTTCCTTGTTTGGATGACTGGTGATATAAGGAGACATCATAGTTCATGGGCGACTCGAGGTAGTGAAAATATAGTTTCAAGAGGGTAACTTAAATTCCAGCTGGTCCTTTCTCCGAGTCATGGGGAAAGCAACTGGGAGAATATGAGGAAAATAAAAGGTTAATAGAATCAGTGTTAAGATAAATGTGCAGGCCTCGCTTGAATGCAGATAGACTTGTCATTGTGTGCAAAGGAACCACGTATTTTTTTGTTCTCCAGCCTGGACAGTTTGAAAATCGTTAACACTTCGCTTGTTCTGATTCTGACATTTAAACTGCAACTGCACGAACGTTATTGCTCTTTTTGAATTTTGGGAATTTTTCTCGTGCCGAATTACCTCACAAGACGACATCAAATTGGAATTTGTTTATCACCTTCGTCGACTTGATAAAACAGCCTCTAAACCAATAAATACTGACAACCGCTCAGTGAATCAAAAGTGCAAAATCCCTTGAAGATCTTTTTATTTATTTAGAATTTATATTTGGTTAGCACGGGCAAGGCACTGTCTAAGCAAACATTATTAACGAAATAAAGTTATGACAATGTGTGCAGATAAAATGTACAAATACATAACTTGTCCTGCTATGTCAACAGTTAGCGATGTTTTAAAATTAATGGTGAACTAGAAAAAATAGGCAGTGAAAAAAAACTCCTACCATAAAAATGGAGGCAGAGTTCAATTAGCCTTCATTTGTTAATAGAAGGAAGGAGAAAAAAACTGCTTAGGAAAAAATGGTCAGGTGGTAGATAAGGGTAATACGGTAGTAGCATTTCAGAATGAGATAATGAAACGTCGAGGTGATTTGTTCTTGATCACTTAGGCGTATGAAACAAAATATCACGAAAATGCGTCAACGAAATTAAGTCCTCAGCATCTTAGGATCCAAAATGGAATTCTGATGATGGTTAGTATCCAAAGAAACGGCAGCGTTTTAAACTGTGGACCACCGAATTTACGTCCGAACGTGTACGTCCGAATGACGTCATCGTTTGGATGACTGGTGATAAAAGTAGACATCATAGTTCATGGGCGACCCGAGGTAGCGAAAATATAGGTTCAAGAGGGTCACTTAAATTCCCGATGGTCCTTTCTCCAAGTCATGGGGAAAGCTACTGGGAAAAGATGAGGAAAATAAAAGGTTAATATAATCAGTGTTAAGATAAATGTGCAGTCTTCGCTTGAATGCAGATAGACTAGTTAATGACCTTATTTCAATTGGCAAGTTATTCCAAAGAAAACTATACCTAAAAGCAAAGAAGAGAGAGCGTTTACACGTGGAGGATGCAGGAGGAGGTATAATTAGTGCAGAATTTCTTAGGTTATAAGGAAGACTAACGGGGGTAATGACAGAAAGCTTGGGGAGTGTTGAACTATTATTTAGTTGGAAAAGGAGACAAAAGCCTGCTTCAAGTCTCCTGACCCAAAGAAATTTTAGCTTCATTAGCTGGCATCTTGTTGAGTAGGAAGTAGTTGAAAGAGTCGGAAATAGGAGTTTTTTGTGAAATGTGTTTGGAAATTTTCAATTTTTGAACGGCTAGATTCGTTCATCAAACCAAAGAAAGGACAGCAAAATTCAAGAATGGGAAGTACAAACATACGATAAAGTCTTAATTTAATTTCAGGAAGGTAGAAATTAAAAGAAATAAAGCCGCAAATCTGAGCAGCTTTGGCCGTAATTCTATCGGCATGAGGCGAAAGAACTAATTTATTGGTGTAGCTTAAGCCCAAGTCCTTGATGGAGGAACATTCAATCATAGGGCAACCTTCAAAAATAAGAGGTTGCAGCAGCCTTACAGGCCCAAAACTCATGTAGCGAAACTTAGTAGGTGAGAACTCCATTAGCCATGTGGAGCTCCAGGCCGAAAGAGCGTCTAAGTCTGAATGAATTCGTTCTAGGCACCGATCGGTCGTAGAGTTAGAGAAGGAATACACGCATTTGAGGTCATCAGCATAAATAAAAGATTGAGAATGTTTAACTATCGATGAAATATCATTTATATACAGTAAGAACAACAAAGGACCTAATACGGTACCTTGAAGGACACCACTAACAATCGGGGTAGCACTTGAGTATGAGGACCCTACTAACACATTTTGCTTTTGATCATTTAGGTATGATCTAATAAAGTCAGTAAGGGGACTACGAAGTCCTATGGCTTCTAGTTTAGCTAGAAGTCCTTTATGAGGCACTTTATCGAATGCCTTACTAAGATCAAAATAGATAACTACCACAGGGGGATGATCATTACGAAGAGAGGTTAGTAGATTTAGAAAAGACATGTCGCAGGTTTCACAAGAGCGGTCCGGTAAGAAGCCGTGTTGGGAAAAGTTGATAATTTGATTGCTTATGCAAAAATCCGTGATTTGTTTTGCAATTAATTTTTCAAAGACCTTAGCAAGAGAGGGCGTTTTATGAACACCGTGATAGTTATGAATGTCCGAACGGGAACCAGATTTAAAAACTGGTATTATAATAGAAGTTTTCCAGTTATCGGGGAAGAAACCATTTTCGAGAAATATTGAGAATTACTTGCTTGGTAAAGGTGGAAAATCCCTAAACTGTTTAATAAGTGAGTTTGTAATGTTATCAGTTCCAACCGAATGTGAATTTTTTAGGTGAGCTATTTCCTTTTGAATACAGGAAGGCGAGAAATTAATGGTTGTTAGAAGCGAATTTGAAAGCAGAGGAATTGTGGGAGTGGGGCTAGTTTCAGTGGTAAAATGATTGGAATAAAACGAATTTAACAACTCTGCTTTGCCCAAATCGTCTGTTACAAATTTTTTGTAACAGTCGAGTAAGGGCGGAGTTACATTCAGACGCTTAGCCGATGATCGAACATTGAAGATATGAGCAACAGATTTGGATGAATTGCCATCACTTAGTGCCCGAGACTCCCTACACTTATCTCGCGCGAGCCTAATTTTCGATGCTAATTTAAATATTTGTGCAATCCTTAAATGAACTGACGAAGAGCTTTTAGATGAATCTTTTAGTTGTTTTCGTAATTTTTTAAGTCTGTTCTGGCGAAAATGCGGAACAGTAGAAGAAGCTGTATTTGAATTAAAAATCCTAAACGGGATTAAAGCCTGGATTTGTTCTGTGAGGCTCTGCAATAGCTCACGGAAAAAGTTTGGATCGTTGATTGCGAATATGCTATGCCAATCTAGAGGGCTTACGAAATTATTTATCATTTCATGGTTTTTGTTAGCAAAGTCGAGGTTATTGCATTTAACCCTCAGGCTTCGTGAGAAGGGGGACTGGGAAACAACAGTGAATTATTGCGTGAGCACTTGTGAAAAAGATCATGATGAAAAATTCATAAAGAGAGGGTGGATATCATTTGTAAAAATTAAATCTAAAATGTTGTCATTTCTAGTAACTGATCTGACCAGTTGGGACATGTTTGAAAAGTTTATAGTGTCGACCAATTTCTGATGTTTAGGCAGAGAGGAATTTGCCTGCCAGTCAATGTCTGGCAGATTGAAATCGCCTACGATTATTTTGACATCAAATTCAGTGTCTGCAACTTTTTCAAATAGTTCACAGAGCTCGCTTTCATTGCCAGAATAACACGGAGGATTATAGACACAGCCAATTAACGCTGTTTAATTGTGAGGGAGGATAACTGAAGCAAAGCATACACTTCCAGAAAAGGACGAAATGCTAAGCTGAAAAGAGAAATGTACAAAGGATGACTTAATATAAAGGAGGCAACCACCGCCAAGTTTTTCAGCGCGGTCTTGTCGGTACAAATTGAAATTATCTATAGCAAGTGTTGAGTCAGAAATAAGAGAGTGAGCCCAGGATTCAGTGATGCACAGCACATCTGGATCAAGCTCAAAGGCTACTGTTCTAAGCTCAGCCATCTTATTTACAACTGATCTCGCATTGAGTGAGACTAAGCTGAGCGTATTTATGAGCTGAAGGTTACGCTCATCAGTATTTATAAAAAAGGATAATTTGGTGGCGGAGAAGAAAACTGGAAAGAAGAAACGAAAGGTCGGAAACAAAATTGCTCTGGTCTAAAATTTGTCGAAATGTTACTGTTAAGAGAACTGAGATTATTGTACAGCGGCATATTTGGATGAAAACCTAGGAAAGGAAGGCTATATTGTGGCGTTTGAAAGATAGGGGGTGGCATAGAAATGAGATTTTGAGGGACGTTAGCAAAAATTGGCGGAAAACGTGCATTTGAAAAAGGAATAAATGATTTCGAAAAACTGGTAACATAATTAGAAGCATTAATTATGTGGGGATTTCGGTCACCTTTTGGGTTGGGAAGGATGCTAACATAAGCGTTTGCAGCTGTTGTAGATGTTGAGGGGTTAGCAGGTTTCCCATCGGTAATGACATTACTGATTTTAATGCCTGGATTAGTTAATTATTCAGATTTACTAGGAGTTTTCTTAGGTTGAGTAGATTTGGCAGCTATAGCAGGCATGGTTTGCTTGGGATGAAAAAGAAGTGGCTTTGACACAATTTAACTCAAACCAGGAACAAGGTTAACGGGTAAGGACTCAGCTGGAATCAAAATTCCTGTCGATCCGGAGGGCCGTGGCTTTGCATTAGCTACAGGACAAACATCTGAGATAACTTTTGATATTGAAGGCGTAGACGAAGGCTTCTTGTTTGCTAATGAGGGTGAAACCCGACGTTCCATTGGGGGTTTATCCCTACAGATAAACAACTTGTTTTTTTTCAAATATTCAGATGAGTGCTCATGCTTAGAGAAAATAATATAAACTTCAATCGTTGTAAAAAGTTTGACCAGAACTGGTGGGTTTTTGCTACGGGAAGACAACCTTTTAGCTTCAGCGACTTTAAAGTTAAAGCCACATGAATTAAGGAAATGAAATGCATCGTCCAGGGGGATTTTACTCTTGGGGACGTTTTTTAAAAGAAAATTGAAACCTCTCTTATGTCGGTCAATTGACTCGGTACTGACCATGTTTATAAAAAGCTCTAGTTTCACGCATTGTTGAGAAGTGAGTGAAGACAACTTTCCCTCCAAAATAGTACGAAGGATCGTGAAGAGAGAACCATATTTAGACATAAAGGTATTAAAGTTTTCCAGGGCGTCAAGGTCTAATTTCCTCATGCTTAAGGAGGGTTGCTCTAGTGGAAGTTTTACGCGAAGTGGATGTTTGCGTCTAAGCACTGACTGGGGTTTCATATTGATTTTAAAATATAAGTATTTTTCAAATCGATAATACGAAAGGAAAATTGTCACAAGTGACGTTTTGCGGAATAAAAGATGTTATATTTGAAATTTGTGTTTTAAGCAAGACACTGCCTGCAAATATCTGCTAGGTAACGAGTTTAAACTGAAAATAGAATTAGCGAAGAGGCTATGCAGGATGAAAAATTATATCAACTGGTTAACCAGTTATTGCAAATTATTCTTCACTGGAAATAAGTAAACTTACAAAATTTCAACTTTATTTTTATAATTAACCTTTATATTCTGTCCTTTTGACGTAAATCTGCGAGAACTTTGATGAGGCTATGTAGGGTGAAAAGTTTAAAAACTTTATAAGTCACTTTATTGAGGCAAGTAGGCTTTCGCCCTTGAGCTCCCTATTCACATGCAAAAATGTCAATCGTACAAACATTTACAGTGATATATCTGACAAATGAAAATGTAGGGTCATCGACAATAACTCAAGGCAAGGTCAAGGCGCGCAGCTCGTTTTTGAAAGCTAAGTGAAAGTTCTAATTTTTCAGAATTTCCTTATCCAAAGCTTTAATTACTAACTGATTTTTTTGATAAAAACTTTGCAATTTTTAACACTCTATCAACTGCTTATACCTGTGGTGCTCGTCCACTTCTACAGGCGTAAACCTTTATAGTCAACGCTTTCAACCGATATAGCCTCGTTATTAGTCAGGTGGATCTGTTATACTAAGAAGTCTCTCAAGCACGTATAAAGGTCATTAGTTAAAATTTTGGAAAAATATTTGTCGCAGAATATTATTCGACTGCTTTTTCCGAAGTTTGACCAAATTAAAGCCTCCTAGCAAAAATGAGAACAAAAATCTCGGCTCGTCGCAAGCTCTCAGCCATTGCACCGAAGCGTTGCTTGGTTGCATCAAGTAGTCACAGCAGTGATATGCATATGCAACCAATCGTTAAAGGCTAAGCAGCTTGATCTCTCTGCTTTACAAAACTGTAATGATTTTATGTTAAAGTTTTGGCTCAAGGTCGTGTGCAAATAACCACCAATTATTTGCTCTCCAACTTGGACAATTTGATCTTCGTTACCACTTCACTAGGACTGATCCGGACAATTCTGTTTCAACTGCATGTACTTACTTGCTTCCTGCTCATCTGGAATTCTTTTTTGTGCCGAAATTCGTCAAAAAACGGATCAAATTGGAATTTGTTTATCATCTTATTCAAGTTGACTGCGCAGGCTCTGCACCAATAAAAACTGACAACCACTCAGGGAACCAAACGTGTACAACCTCGTGAAGATCTGAAGTTATCCAGGACCTTCGATATCTCCGAACGGCTGAGTCGTTCCTGAATATCCTTCATACCGTTTATAGTATTTTTCAAAAGCGTTTTTGAACAAGTATAAAACATTTTTGCTCATATTGCATTAAATACTCGCCATACTCCAAAGCCAGTCGGAAATTTTTCGTTATACGCTCAAAGGAGAACATAATTTTTCACAGTGTTTTAACATTTATGGACTCAAAACAATTGTTTGCTAGCAACAGAACCAGTCACGGAACTTCCTTTAAAGGAAAGCCTGTTGAGCTGGCTTCGACATCCACGACTGGCACTCCATCAGTTTATACTTGTAACCAAAAACCAGCAAAGCGCGCAAAAGCGTAATGGCAGCCAAATCCGTTGGCTACGAGGACGAATTCTTGCGTTGGATGTTCTTATATTTTACTAAGAGTTCAAAACTGGAAAATGAGCTTTGCAGACTTAAGGAAGCTCTTGCAAGATAACATTACTCGACGAAATACGCTTAGCAATATTCCAGTTAAAAAAAGGCAGTGACTAAAGCACGAAAAAGTATCAAAAACTACAACTGGTTACAGCTCACAATGTTCGGACGCGATTACCCTTAGCGACCGGATAACAGGAGCACAGTCTCTGAATCCTACGGACGACGACCAGAGCAAACCACAAATCTCATCCTGCTATCTTGGGTGTTATAAAGAGCCCGTAGTTGAATCCGAAGAAACAAACGAGTGGCAAGCTGCAATGGGGAAACACCACAACAGGAGGACAAAAACACAATCAACTCTGATGGATTCATTGAAGCCTTCAGATGAGAGTTTGGTCAGAGGTAGACTTAATCCCAACGAGAGCTCTGTAAACCGTTCTCGTGCCCTAAGGAGAACTCAGGAGGAAGCGAAAATTCCAAGTACCAGGATCGACAACAGTGTTTAGTTATTCAGGGTTTGCAATGACTCAACTGCAGTCCGACCAGAAGACCGTGTCACCGAAGACCTTGCTTCGTTTAATGGCCTCCCTAAACCAGTTGCTCCCACCGGGCGTGGAAGTAAAAGTTATTAAAGCATTCCGGATCGGCAAAAGTCTGAAGACAGCTCTAGGAACGCCGCGACCGCGACCGCTGAAAAATAATGCGAGAGAGCAAAGACCAAATCAAGGCGATCCTATCCAAAAACTAACCTACGTCACTCGCATAAAGAGGTTTTTTTCAACCGGACTACTCCCCCTGCGGAAAGGTTGAAACGCCGGAACTTGTCTTGAACTACAATCAAGACTGAAGGCTGGCGAACACAATCTGGCTATTTTTCAAGGGGAAGGTAGTTCAAAAGAATACGAATTTTCCATTGAACCAACCGATTGTTCTGAGGACAACGGCAGCCACCTCACTAACGCCAAAACCATCAGGGAACCACTGCCCAAAGAGATATCAGAACTGATTCCGTAACGCCCAGCGTTCTCACCAAAGAAACCAGAGTTACCGAAAATCATCACGAAACGGGAAAAGACATACGACCTTGACGTTAGAGGAGACGCAGTTGGGCCCATAAAATTGACAAACGCAACAGGAAATTTGGTTGGCGCAAAATTGAAGTGCTTGTATACAAATGCGCAAAAGCCTTTTATCAAAAACTTGATGAGTTAAAAATTTGCCTTTGCCGAAGTATCTCCGGATGTGATAGCAGTAACCGAAACCTGGCTGTCGGGCAGTATTCTAGATAGCGAAATAACATTGTCTGGGTACCAAATATATCGGAGGGACAGAGAAAAACCGACAGGGTGGGTGGAATAATTGTGTATGTGAAAGACGTGCTAATAGTGTCGGACAAGACGAGCAAGTTTGCGTGCAGCACTGAAGCCATATGGTTGAACATCAAGGCTCTTGGCTCTCCATGTCTAGATGTCCTCATTGTCTATCGGCCACCCTAGGATAGACCGAGTCGCGGACACCCACTTTGTTGGAACAATTAGAAAAATTTCTCCAGTATACCTAATGTCATGATTTATGGGTGACTTCAACGCACCAGGAATTAACTGGAGCACTGTTCAATCATCATGCCCGAAATCAACTTTTGATTATGTTTTTTTCTGCAAAAAGACCTTGAATGCACTCCTCATTCACAGCATGTCCCTTTCCCCACCAGAACACACGTGAAGGACAAAGGCTAACTGTCTTGACCTGGTTTTCACGAAAACATCAGGCAGCATTGACGAGATTATTTCAATGCCTCCGCTCGGTCGTAGTGATCACGTGGTGCTTATATGGGACTACTCCTTATTCTCCGTTGCCCCTGCTATAGAGGAAAAACGGCGTAACGTTTGGCGAGGAAACTTTCATCAGATGCGAGCAGATATAACACACATCAACTGGACCCTCAATATTTTTGAGCACCGTAAACGAAAGATTGGGAGTCTTTCCGAAATGTTCTTCTGCAACTTATTGACAACCACTGCCCGCTAACGAGTGTCCATCACAGCAAGCGTCCTGGGTGGCTAGACAGCAACTTAAAAAGGGAAATAAACAGGAAGCACAAGTTGTGGAGAAAAATATTGCGAGTCTAATCAAGTCGCCTATTTTAATAAGTACAAAGCACAGAGAAACAAAAATGAGAAGCCTTTATTCTTACAAACGCGAAGAGAATTTTGAGAAGACTTTGCTGCAAAAAGGCAACGCAGAATCCAAAAGTTAGTCTACAGTTACCTCCGTAGATGTACAAGGAATAAAACATCAAATACCGCTGATTAAGACTGCCGTGGGCGTCGAAATTTCTGAAAAACAGGGAAAAAGCCGAGTACTTTTCACAGTTCTACCGCTCAGTCTTCACAAACGAGGCCAGGTTCCTTCGTCCCTCAGTGGATAACCCGCCGACTGCAAGCATTAGCCACATACTATTCTCAGAATTTCTGATCCAAAAGGGAATTAAAAGAACTAAAAGAGTCGAAATCCCCAGGACCAGACGAGCTTCCACCCAAGCTTCTGAAAGAACTCGCCAATGAACTTTCCGCACCTTTGTCAGTGCTCTTTCAAAAGTCCTTTGACTCCGGAACACTTCCTTTCGATTGGAAGCTGGCACATATAACTCCCTTTGTACAAAAGCGGTAGCCGGGCGTCAGTGACAAACTACAGGCCCATAAGCTTTAACATGCATCCTGGTAAGATTATGGAAAGGATCATCAAGAGCGAATTGGTGAAATTCCTAGAGACTCATAATTTGTTATCAAGCTGTCAACACGGGTTCAGAAAAGGAAGATCATGCACAACGAATTTGCTGTATTCGATCCAGAGGTGGACCCAAGCACTTGAAGCTAGGCATACGGTTCACATCACCTTCATTGACTTTCAAAAAGGCCTTCGATACTGTGCCGACACGAGAGACTGCTTTACAAGCTAGAAAGAATTGGAATCAGAGGTAACCTCCTCAAGTGGATCGAAAACTTCCTCGTGGGTCGGCGCCAGGTTGTGTGCATCGGCCAAGAGAGGTCAAGGTCTGCTGCGGTCGAGAGTGGGGTTCTCAGGGTTCAGTACTAGGGCCAATACTGTTTTTAATATACGCGAACGATTGTGTCAGGAATCTCGACTGTGAAGCAGCAATGTTTGCCGACGATATTAAAATCTGGAATGTAATCCAGAGCCCCGCTGACAAAGATAAACTGCAGATCAACCTAACTCGGTTGGAGGAGTGGTCGAATCATTGGCTTTGCGGTTCAACGTCGATAAGTGTACAATACTTCGCTTAGGCAACCCGTCTGGATCTGCCGAAAGTAGAAGTACTTTCTCAACGGTGAAGCCTTAAAAAGACGTGGAAACCCAAAAGGACCTTGGTGTGCTGGATGACCACCACCTTAAAAACCATCGTCTCACTGCTCGAAAGTGAAGAGGGCAATTTCGGTGTTGCATGCCATCAGACGAGCCTTTTTGGATTTCGATGAAGATCTTTTGCTAAGACCTTTGGAACATTCATTAGGCCACATTTGGAATATGCTACGCACGCCTGGAAACCCCTGGACAGTTCAAGATCAGAACTGCCTCGAAAGAGTCCAGAGAAAAGCCACCAAAATGGTTAGAAGTCAAAGCTCCTTGCCATATCCCACCCGCCTAATGAATCTTAATCTGTTCCCTTTGAGTTATCGGCAAATGCGTGGTGATCTCCTGCAGACATTCCGCATTGTGAAGGGATTTGGATTGTTGCCTGGAATTCTCGGACTTCTTTGAATTTGCCACCACGACCCATCTCCGAGGTCACCCATTGAAACTGCGTGTCCAGCAGGCGAGACTGGATGTGCGTAAGTTCTCCTTCTGTCAGAGTGGTTAAACCATGGAATGCCCTCCCTGAAGACGTTGTGATGTCACCATCGCTGGAAAGCTTTAAAAGGAACCTTGACAGTTTTATGTTCCGCAACGAGCCTGAGCGATGAGGCATTTATCTTAACCCTCGAGAGTCGTGCACCACTTGTCAAATTTTGTGACCGCCTTTTTGTACCTTGGCAACCCACACGGTTTCCTCTGTATACCGCACTTAATTTTTACGTTACAAATAGGGTACTCTAAAGGCCCATGCCTATTTCCCCAATAAATTGAATTGAATTGAAATTGAATTGA
>WEDG01005704.1:0-74289 GCA_017591395.1 Schistocephalus solidus | reverse complement strand
AATATACGTAAACGATTGTGTCAGGAATCTCGACTGTGAAGCAGCAATGTTTGCCGACGACACTAAAATCTGGAACGTAATCCAGAGCCCTGCTGACGAAGATAAACTGCAGATCAACCTAACTCGGTTGGAGGAGTGGTCGAATCATTGGCTTTTGCGGTTCAACGTCGATAAGTGTACAATACTTCGCTTAGGCAACGCATCTGGATCTGCTGAAAGTAGAAGTTACTTTCTCAACGGTGAAGCCTTAAAAGACGTGGAAACCCAAAAAGGACCTTGGTGTGCTGATGACCACCGCCTTAAAACCATCGTCTCACTGCTTGAAAAGTGGCGAAGAGCGCAATTTCGGTGTTGCATGCCATCAGACGAGCCTTTTTGGATTTCGATGAAGATCTTTTTCGCTAAGACTTTTTGGAACATTCATTAGGCCGAATTTGGAATATGCTATGCACGCCTGGAAACCCTGGACAGTTCAAGATCAGAACTGCCTCGAAAGAGTACAGAGGAAAGCCACCAAAATGGTTAGAAATCAAAGCTCCTTGCCATATCCAACCCGCCTAATGAATCTTAATCTGTTCCCTTTGAGTTATAGGCAAATGCGTGGTGATCTCCTGCAGACATTCCGCATTGTGAAGGGATTGGATTGTTGCCTGGAATTCTCGGACTTCTTTGAATTTGCCACCACGACCCATCTCCGAGGTCACCCATTGAAACTGTGTGTTTCAGCAGGCGAGACTGGATGTGCGCAAGTTCTCCTTCTCTGTCAGAGTGGTTTAACCATGGAATGCCCTCCCTGAAGACGTTGTGATGTCACCATCGCTGGAAAGCTTTAAAAGGAACCTTGACAGTTTTATGTTCCGCAATGACCCTGAGCGATGAGGAATTTATCTTAACCCTTGAGAGTCGTGCACCACTTGTCATATTTTATGACCGCATTTTGTACCTTTGCAACCCACATGGTTTCTCTGTATACCGCACTTAATTTTACGTTACAAATAGGGTACTCAAAGGCCCATGCCTATTTCCCTCAATAAATTGAATTGAATAGATCATGATGAAAAATTCATAAAGTGAGGGGTGGACATCGTTTTGTAAAAATTAAATCTAAAATGTTGTCATTTCTAGTAACTGATCTGACCAGTTGGGACATGTTTGAAAAGTTAATAGTATCGACCAATTTCTGATGTTTAGGCGGAGAGGAATTGGCCTGCCAGTCAATGTATGACAGATTAAAATCGCCTACGATTATTTTGACATTAAACTGAGTGTCTGCAACTTTTTCAAATAGTTCACAGAGCTCGCTTGCATTGCCAGAATAACACGGAGGATTATAGACAGCCAATTACCGCTTTTTATTGTGCGGGAGGATGACTGAAGCAAAGCATACATTTCCAGAAAAAGACGAAATGTTCAGATGAAAAGGGAAATGTACAAAGGATGACTTAATATAAAGGAGGCAACCACCGCCACGTTTTTCAGCGCGGTCTTGTCGGTACAAATTGAAATTATCTATAGCAAGCGTCGAGTCAGAAATAAGAGAGTGAGCCCAGGATTCAGTGATGCACAGCACATCTGGATCAAGCTCAAAGGCTACTGTTCTAAGCTCAGCCATCTTATTTACAACTGACCTCACATTGAGTCAAACTAAGCTGAGCGTATTCCTGAGCGGCAGGTTACGCTCATCAGGATTTAAAAAGGATAATTTGGTGGCGGACATGTCAGGACATGTACATTTTTGTATAATTTGAAGGGTTACAGGCATTGCCCTTGATGACCATATTAATATAAAGTTATCATTGCATGTGTACAGTGTTTTATGTTCCGCAACGAGCCTGAGCGATGAGGAATTTATCTTAACCCTCGAGAGTCGTGCACCACTTGTCATATTTTATGACCGCCTTGTGTACCTTTGCAACCCACATTGTTTCTCTTTATACTGCACTTAATTTTACGTTAAAAAATAGGGTACTCAAGGGCCCATGCCTATTTACCTCAATAAATTGAATTGAATTGAATTGAATTGAAGGTAGACATCACACCTGATCAACACTATCCAACAATTTAGTTAGCACCAGGTCCAATTAGTTTGACTGCTGAAACCCATGCACCCTTCATGGGAAATAAGACGTGCCAAGTGAGGAAGGACCTGAATGCCTTGTCCAGTAAACGTCGGTCAACAGCTAGTTCTGAACCGCGTGCATATACTGAACTCTATTTAATGAGCGGTGCATTAAAGTCGCCCATTATGAAGACGTCAGATCGAGCAATGAATCTTTTTAGTTCTTCTTACAAATGAGGATTAGCCTTTGGATCCCTTCCTGGTGGTCGAAAGATGGTCAGATCTTCATGACAATGTTAAATATGTTTATTGATTTGGCACTTCTTGGGCGCCATCAAATCCTTAGAGCACAGGAAAAAAACTAAAACAAACTCCTCTTTTCTTTAACCACTTTTGCTGCTGGTTTGTTTTGTTTGCTTAAATAGCAGTGTCGAAATGACAAGTTTGGTTTTTAAGTAAAAACCTGTTTTCCAAGTTTCAGAAATAGCAAAAATTTGAAGTTACAAAACAGCTTTACAGAAATATGTTAGAGTCAAGACAAGTCTGTTATTGACGTTCGAGGGTATTCATTTGACAGAGGTAGAAACGTTTGCGGTCGATTCGAAGGGATAGGTACTTCCAATCAGATGCGAGCGCGGTCGATTCCGGTGTGGGGTCTGCCGAATAATTAGACTTAGTTGACTGATTGATAAAAAGGTGAAAATAGATTAGGAGCAAGAAGATTTCAACGGTAAGAAACTTTCAATGCAGTCATACAGTCTTCAGTATTTAATTCAGTATAATTCAGTATATATAAGGGAGATAGGCAGAGCCTTTGAAAACCCTATTTACAGATAGACGCTAGCAAAACAAGCAAATGTTACATGGCGATAGTCGTTTTAGTATATCAATCATTGCTGTCGACTAAATATATGTTCATCAAGCAAAAATGCATCAAGTCTTCTTTTTAAACATTTCTACGCTTTCAGCCTGAACAACTGAAGCTGGCAGTTTGTTCCATTCGTCAATCACCCGTTGGGAAAAGAAGTTGGCCCGCACTTCAAGTTTGGCGTGATTTCTTTTCAGTTTGTATTGGTGACCTCGGAGACTTGTCATGTTTGCCAATTCAAAAAAAGTTGGCCATCTGAAGAGCACAATCAACTCCTCTGACCAGTTTGAAGACTAAGATCATATCCCTCTGTATTGCCTATAAGAGAGAGGAAAATTTTAAGTCTTTCTAGGCGGCCCTCATAGGGTAGGCATTCCAATCCGCTGACTAGTTTCGTTGCTCTCCGTTGAACTTTCTCCAGCAGAGCGTAGTCATGTTTCGTCCAAGGGCGCCACGCCTGAACGCAATATTCCAACACCGGCCGGATAAATGTTCCAAACACGCGCCCAAAAAGCTCTTCGTCAAAATTAACGAAGGACCTCCTGATTGCGCCTAAGATACACATAGCTTTCTTTGCGATATTCGCACAGTGTGACGATGGTTTGAGAGTTGGTGTTATCCATATACCCAAGTCCTTTAGAATATTTACCTCCTGGATTTGGTGACCACTGATGGAGTACTGGTATTCAAACCTAATCAGCCTTCTGGAACTAGACCGCAGTCGGATTATTTGGCATTTGTTAAGATTATGGTTCAGCAGCCACTCATCACACCATGTTTGCAAGCGATCTAAGTTTTGTTGTAATTTTCGCGCATCCTCCGGTTTTTCAATCGAGTTCCATAACTTCAATTTGTATTATATATATTATATATCATAGTGTTGATTATGTTTGATCTAGCTGTAGGAAACAGCTAGTACCATTCGTTACATAAAGCTATATCAAAACCTAGACGTGCGGCTCATTGCGCATTCGAATAACATAGAGCATAAATGATGTTAAAAATGGAAAAAAACATACAAATAACAGACAGTTTTAAAAAATAATAAGTTTTGCAAGTTAGTTTTAAAGCTAATTGTTTACTAATCATAAAATTATACATAAAAATAAATACGCTATCCAAAAACATTTTAAAATGTAAAGTTATCATAATTTTTTTAAATAATTTTAACAATAGAAAAAAAGCTTCTTTTAGATAATGGATATATCAATCATTAAATTGAGAGCCCTTGTGCATAGCCAGAAGATAGGCATTTATGAGTCTTGTAGGTCCCTTACCACCACTTATAGCTTGCCCATAACCAGAGGGTGTACCACATAAGCAGATGATAAGATTCTTAATCTCTGTGTGCATTGCAGGTCGTCGAAGGTGGTTTATAAAAGGACATGAAATAACTACTGAAATAAACTATGATTTCTTCATAAATCATGACTCCATACAATGATCACTAAACAATTTTAAAGCACCTCCGTTTTGTTTGCCGATAATAACCATCAGAATTACAATCTGAAAACTGAACTTTGCAGGCCTCAGATTATTCATCAATTCTCATGCCAAGTAGCACCCATGAGAACATTTTGTCGATTTTTTCTTGCTTAATTACCGGAGCTCATATTATCCTTTCGTACTATGCTCAGAAGCAACCTACCATGCTGCTTCATATGCCCTTGCAGAGCAGTTTTGTTACTCATGCACCTGTTTTTTTTTAAAAAAAGACAATCTTTGCAGCCAGTTTCCGTCCCCTCATGATTTCGACCATAATTTGGAAATATGGATGACTCCAATTGGTTCTTCTCTTTTTTTAGCCTTTGCAAATGGCTACAAACCCGTCCACCAGTGAATCTGCCGGGCTTTAAGGCAATGTTGCTTGCGGCCCTTAACTCCTCTCCGGTGTCGACCCTTTATGGAATGTTGACGATCGTTTCGGGTTCCTCTAACGATGTTCTAAGAAATCAGCAATGAGAGAGAGAGTGAGAGGAATACGCTTTATTTTGACGTATCATTCAAAATTTTCAGCAAAAATATAAATGGCTCCATACACTAAGATAATAGGATAAGTGAACATAATTTGCAAGAATCAAAGAGTCAAAAATGGACATCTAGCGGGGAGAGAGTTCTAGTCTGAGCTTTTTTATTTCAGTCTCTTCACACGTAAGGTAGCGTGCTAGAAATGGCAAAACGGAGCGCTGGTATGCCGTTGTACGGCAGGCTATATGGCGAAAGCCTCGGTGCATCGGACGGGAAGACTTCACAGCAATCAGCTCAGAGTGGAGGGGATGGGTTTCATCATCACGGATTCGCCCAGCGAATTGTTTGACTGTCGTAAAGTGCCGTTTTGCTATCAAATCCACTAAAACAGTAAAAGAAACACCAGCAGCAGAAAAAAAGAGCATTCGGAGAATACGTTTCAAAATCAAAAAAACCTTTTTAAGCAAGGCTGGAAAAATCACGGGAGAGCAATAAAGGATGAGAGGAAGAACATATGCCTTTATAAATCGCCAGATAAGGGCCTGAGGTGTGTGATAGGAACGTAAACGGCGAATATAATATAGAAGTTAACGAATTTTTGTAAAAAGAGCATCGATATGTTGGGAGAATGAAAGATTCGATGTCAGAGTAACGCCAAGGTATCGAAAAGAGGATACCTCGTTGGGAAGGATGGCTGAGAATTGAGAACTAGGGGATGGTCGCAGGTGAAAAACACATAAGACAGACTTCTCATGGTTCAGTTGAAGGCCATCATCTGACGAACAGGCTGCAACATGGTCAAGGCCATCCTTCAGACACTGGAGATGCGTCTGATTTTTAAGAGGATGACCAACAACCATGTCGTCGGCATATTTGATGTACAGACAGTCATTTGGTGACCTCAAATCATCATTTTGAAGGGCGAAAAGGTGAGGGGATAAGATGGCACCTTGAAGAACACCGCGGTTGTTTGGAAGGACAGTAGACTTCCGCTTGCCGGATTGTACGAATTGAGTACGGGAAGTAAAATAATCTTCAAGCCAGGAGACAATCCAGCCGGGAGAGGCAGACGCGGATGTTTTATTAAGAAGGAGGTGGCGCGGGATGGTGTTGAAGGCAGAGGAGTAGTCAAGAAATGCGCATGCGTACGCACGGCAGCCTTTATCTTAATCTCGTAGAGCCGAATGCACTACAAGGGCAACAGCATCTAGGGTACTACGCTGGGCCTTATAGGCAAATTGTAATGGGTCGGAGAAATTGGAGGAAAAAGGCTTAATTGTATCGAGAGCGACTCGTTTAGCAATCTTCAGTAAAGCGGAAGAGCAGGCTATTGGACGGAAAGATTTAGGACCAAAATAAGCGGACTTTGTAGGGATGGGAGTGATTCTTACTGAACGCCAAATGTCAGGAATTTTTGACTCCATGAAGGACATGTTTATAAGGTGTGTCAAAATAGTATAAATCTGAGAGCAGCAGTATTTTAAAACAAATGGTGAGACTTCATCCGGCCCAGCAGCAGTTGAACCGCGAACATTTTTCAGATGGTTCTCCACTGTTGCCACTGACACGGGAGAAAAAACGCTTTGTAGTAACGAAAGGTTGTTTGTGGGGGGGATTGGAGTCAATAGAAGTATGGATAAAATGTTTGTTTAGATCGTCTAAATCAGCATCAACATGTGCCAGTTTACCACATTGGCCAGTAAGACGCTTAAGATTCCTATAGAGTTCAGCAGAGGAAAGCCGAAAAGAAGGTTTGGAAGGAGAGGCAGAAAGCTGACTAACAAACAAATCATTGAGTCTGCAAATCTCCCTTTTTATTAAGATGTTAACCTCCTTTAGACAGCCTCGGAGGCCTAGCTTGTAAAGAAGTTCTTTTTTACGTTTTAAAGATTTTAGATAAGGGGAAGAAATTCTGTCAGGTTGGACAAAAACTGTATCAAGAGGACAAAAAATATTAAAAATTTCTTTTAAAAATGTTGTAAGGAAGCTGGAGCACGACTCAACATTGGATTGACTGAGGAAGACGGGGATAGTGTACGATATGCAAGTCTGGAGAAGTTAAATGTTTTCCGGGGATGTGTCGTAAACCTTAACTTTCCTTTCGGGTTTGAGAACCAGCGCACGTGTAGAAGCGGAGTAAATTTTTGGAAGGCCTAATAATACAGAGTGATCGGAACCAGATAATGGAGCTTTGTTCTTAACCAGGAAGAACTTGGATTGGTTACTCAAAACGTAATCAAGAGGGGCATCAGCGCGAGTATTAAAGGAAACAAGGTCATCAAAGCCTAATAACGTAAACGGACGTAAATTCACACGATTAAAATCACCACATAAGACAATAAGATACTCGCAGGACAAATTAAGCAAGTTTTTCCGAAAGAACGTCAAAGAAACGGGTCAAGCGAACCTTCACAGGTAGAGAAGGGAATATAGATACTAACAAATATGATGCCCTTAAATGTATATAAAAATCGGGGCTTACAGATGACAGCAATAACGTCTATCAAATCCTCAGAGTAGGAAAATAAGGACTCACAGTTAAAACACCAATCCTTATTGAACAAAATAGCCACCCCACCACCTCTACTGGAAGATGAAGATTTTCGATCTGCTCGAAAGCAACAGAAAGACGGGGGCTAATTAACTGTGCGTGAATGTCACTGTTTAACCATGTCTCTTGAAGACAAATGACTTGGGTCTTACTATGTTCTTTTTTAAACAAAAGAACGACAATTTGTTGAAAGAAAGCCTGGAATTGACAGTTTGTCGTTCGGTTGACGCTTCAAGGCGAATTGCCAACCGCAGCGGTTTTTTTTCCGCTGCGCAGGTTTTTGTTGATAAAAGCGTGAAGACGTGAGCACGGGGGAATCACACGTCCGACATATTGGCCGAAAAGTGCAATAACTGGCTTCATGGAAATTATTCGGTAAATTTTTCAGTTTACGTGCCTTCAAAAAGGTGCTAGCGTAGTGTAGAGATGACCTTATAAACATAGTTCAGACAAACAAATAAACGTTAAAAAACAGAAAATCAAATAAAAATAGGAAGAGGAGTGTACAGTTACAGAAAATTTTCTCGTGAATGGAGAGCAAATAAAAATGGCGGCTCGAATTCAAAAGCCCGCCAAAACTGGAAGAGAGCATCATGGTCACTTCTATGGCAATTATACCATGATAATACCAGCATTTAATTCTTATAGCTGCTTGTTCTCTCCCACCAACCCCTTTATTCCATCTAACTTCCCGTCATTCCGTTCTAAATACCAACAGGCATATACCGGTCGTAAACCCTATGGTCGTTCGATACCGGAAAGTTTTTTTCCTACTTCTTTTATATATCCCTCTCAGCCTTTTGTTAATGACGTTCCATATGCCAATCGTTATGGCGCAGTTGGCAATTATCCTCCAAGCCACAATACCTTCCAACTTAATGGACCATATCCAATTATTTTTTAATTAATAACGATAACCCTAGTTTAGATACTCAAACTACCCTAGATGTCATATTACTTAATGATAGATCTGTTTTAAATAAGATGACCCAACTGAGAGCCATTGTGTTCGAGTCAATGCCCAATGTTTTATGTGTAACTGAATCTTGGACCCATCCCTTAATTTCCGACTCTTTGCTTGTCATAGACCAGTATGATCTCTACCGTCAAGACCGCATTAGCAAGCGTGGTGGTGGTTGTCTTCTCCATATTAAAGCTTCATTTAAACACTTCCCATTTGATCTAGATGTTACGTCATTCTCTGGTATTTACTGCTTCGCATCCATTATCCTGTCGTGCCGGCAAAAGGCAATCCTCGGATGTATTTACAACCCGCCTAATTCATCATCCGATGATGATGCAAAGCTTTGTGAAATTTTTAAATTGATTTCGCAGTCCAATTTTAACATTAAAATAATCGCTGGGGATTTCAATTTTCCTGAAATTGACTGGATTTCAAACTTTTGTCCACGCAGATTTAAGCCTTTCCTCGATACCATTAATTTTTCTAATTGGTCCCAGCTTGTCCGTTCTTCAACGAGAGACAAGCATACTAAACCTGATTTTCATAAACGACATTGCTCCCCTCTTCGTTGATTTTAAGCAGGGCCTCTTCCAAAGTGACCATACACTAATTCACTGTTGCCTTCCGATTGTTTCATCGAAAAATGCTTGTGATGTTCGTACCTATCATGCTTTTGACCTCGCAGATATGAGCTTAATTAGTAATTTTTTGGACTCATTGGACTGGCAGCATCTCTCCACTATGAACGACGCAGCAAGTCTTTGTGACTTCATGTCAATCGTTTCAAATAACATCATGGAGCTTGTGCCAAACTAAATAGTCAAGCGCTACGTCTCGGAATCCACCGTTCCTCGCTTTCTTTGCCACGACTAAAGAAATTGAGGAAGTAGTCGGAATATCAATATACTAGTTCGTTATCTGTATATCTAAGGATCGCAGAGATTTTGAATTTGCCTCTAAGATTCGTCTTGCAAATGACAGACAGGGAATCTCGCGCACTCAGTGAGCCAAACTCTGCAAATCTGTTGCTCAACTGTTCCGCCGTCGATCCTCCTCTAAACAAGGTTATGAAATTCCTCCATTACTAAACGAAGACAAGAACTTCGGTCTCGAAGACTCTGACAAGGCAGAACTGTTTAGTGCATTCTTTGCAAATCATCTTACGATGGAATCTGAACCGGTTCCGACGTTTCGGGCACCCTCATTGAATGTTTTCAGCTTTTTTGATTTCTTCTTAGAACTTATTCGTAAGCAAATAATTCGTCTAAAACACTCGCACTCTTTGGGGACTGACGGTATTCCAAACTCAGTTATTAAGAGAGTGCCGAGCTTCCCCCGATTGCCAAGCCATATATTCTCAGTTTATTTTCTTAACGGATTCTTTCCTGACTCATGGAAAACATCTATTATTCTTCCTGTCTTCAAGTCGGGATCTCGTTCGGACGTAAATAATTATCTAGGCATTCACAAAACCCCAAATCTACCAAAACTTATTGAAAAATATTATTTTTAATCAAATTCTCGACTTTTTCCTAAAAAATAAGCTCTTTAGCGACTCGCAATATGGTTTTCTACCTGGGAGATCATGCGAAGTGTGTCACTTAGCTTTTCTTAACCTCGTCACTTCCATTCGTAATGAGCAGCAGTCAGTGGTTGTGATCTACTTTGACCTGAACAAAGCCTTTGAAAAAGGTACCGCACAGACTTCTTCTGGTGAAACTGGAAGCTCTCGGCAGACAGCCTCCTCTGCTTGACTTCGTTGGTTCCTCCTTGTCTAAACGCAGCCAGAAGGTCTAAGTAGGTAATAGCTATTCGACGCCTCAGCCGATCCCGAGTGGTGTTTTTCAATGCACGGTTCAAGGTCCCCTTCTCTTTATTCTGCATATAAACAAAATTTAAATTTTACTCACAAATTCACAAAATTTCGTTTACGCTGACGATCTCAAGTGCATTTATTCATTTTCTAAAGACACTGCCCATAGTTGCGTTGATAAAATCAACACTGATCTTCTTGTGCACTCACGTTGGAGCTGTACTTGGCAGATTGAATTTTCTCCATCCAAGAGCAGTTTCGTGTGTTTTGGCCCGCCAAGCTTACTAAACCCCTAGTATTTCATAATAGTACACTTTTAGAACGATCAACCATAAAAAACTTAGGTCTATGTTACACGAATAAGCTAGAACTATCGCCTCATGCAGATCAAATTTCTGCAAAGGCTGCACAGATATGTGGTTTTATATCACATTATTTCTTCCTTCCGAAAATAAAGTTAAATTTGTACCATATGTTTGTTCTTCCTTTCCAAGAATACTTCTGTCTCCACTTTGGGCTGATGAGCGAACTTGACTGCAGTAAGATTGAAAAAGTTCAGAGGGTTTTTACTCGAAGACTATTTTCTCCTCCTGGATCCAGTATCTCTCAGTTAGCAAACATTAAATTTCTGTGGTTTAGAAGACACGAAGCCGTTCTCTGCTTCCTGTTTCGCGTTAACTGTAGCCCAAATCTCCCACTAATTCGCACTCTCGCTCCGGTAGATCGACCCTATGCCACTCGTAATTCCTCCATGATCATTTCAACACCCCTTAGCTCCACAACTAACCGATGTCAGTTTTTTGCCTCCAAATATGCTTTCATATGGAATAATCTTCCACTGCAAATTAGGTTGTCGTCTACATTAGCTATTTTCAAAACCAAATTACGCAAACATTTAACTTCGGAAGATATAAAGTCCTTATTGTCTGTTTCCTTCCCAAACTTGCAACTTTTGGATTTTGAAAAGGGTCCTCCTGGTATTTGAGGTAGCTCCCTTGATATTATATAGGTCTCTTATTATATTTCTATCATCCTCTGCAGATTCAAACTTTGCATTCACTTTTTCGCACCCTCCTCTTTTAAATTAGCATCGCCAACTCTTGACAACCTTGATACTTTCCTCCGATTTTGCATCCCCGACGATGGTCTTCAGGTTCAGTTGATGGTCAAGGCGGGTTCTGATGGTTTTGCTTCTTTGATTGTTGTACTATGCAGCCGGAAAGTCGCATCTCGATGATAATCTCATGACCTTTACTGTCCCTTCTTCGTTTTGACCCTGGTGTCCACGATGAGTTCGTCCTCTCTCACCTAAATTGGTGGTTACAAACAGTAGCTCTGACTGCTATATTATCTCTCACCTGACAAGGAGTGTTCTGAACCCTCATACGTTGTCAGCACAATCACATAAATATCCCATTGCATCTAGCTATTAATTTTTTAAGTGAAGCAGTTTTTTCTTCTATTTTTTTAAATTGGTGGCTCGCCGATCTCCGCCTCCGATTTAACTGTAGGAGTTTTTTTACTACTTCTTTTCTAGTTCACAGTATATGTCAAAGATTGTTGATTATTGGTTTAAAAATGGCGAATCTTTCTGAATCGGACATTCCTACCATATTGTTCATTTCTGCTGTTAATATGGCTGCTCACGTAGTTCAGCAATTATCCACTTTGTATTTATTTAAACCGCGGTACAACGTTTGAATTGACGGGGCTCTCTGGGCCTTCAATATACAATTTATTTATTTATTTATCTTCATGGTCTCTACGATTGTTTCCTCTTTTGACCCTAAGCTTACGGATGATGCCTGCAAAGGTTTCCCCTGTCTAGCCTCCTTGATACGCATTGGGATCATGCCTGCTATAAAGAAAAGAAACCCCGATCGGTTAATGAGTTCTCTTACGATTAGGAGTGTTTTGAACCCTCATACACTCTCATCAGCATGTCAGTCCTGCCTCACGGGTATGTTTTTGCTCCTAGGTGCGACAGATGTTTTCTTCGTAAAAACCAACAAACCCAATTCAAACTTGCAGGCCTTTTTCAAAAAAAGCTTCTTAAGGCGTTATAGACAAACCAGCTCCGATGCTCACTTACGGCAATATAAGCAGTAACGCACCTTTTGTAAACGCAAGGCTACCTAGCTGCGAAGGAAGGTCGAACTGAACACACTGCAAACATCGTTGGAACACCCCAAAATGAGATATGTCTACATTAGGAGTACAAAGAGTAATCAGGAAATTATTCCTGCCCTTAGGTCTGCAGACGGAAAAATGAAGACCGATGATCAGGGTAAAGCATCCCTTCCTTCCAACTTCTTTCAGATTGTCTTCACCCGAGAGCCTTATATATTTGCTCCTATTCAACCCGTTTGTCAAAAAATGTTTACTTATCCTTTTCCTTCCTCCTCAACATCCTCCTCATCCCCAACAGAGTACCTAGTCCTAGATTTCACCGACCATTGTTAGAACCAAATTATTCCGTATAAAACATGCCACGTCGCCCGCGCCAGAGATAACTCCTGCAATATCCTTAGAGGACTTGCTCATGAAATGTATGAGCCACGGTCCATCATATTCCAAAAGTCCGTTGAAGAGAGCAAAATCCCGAAATAATGGAAGTGTGCATTCATCAACCCGATCTATAAGGGTGGCTCACGACTGGACTGTGAATATTGAATAGCGCGCTAAACGATGAAGCGTATTATCAAGAGGCCTTTAAAACAGTATCTGTAACGCATGGCTTCCATCCAGGACGTTCCTGTCTCACGAGTGCCCTTCAGTCGCACGAGAAATGGACAAAGGCCAAAGATAAGGATCATCCAGAAGATGTCATATTTTTTGCCTTCAAGAAGGCCTTTGATTGCGTCCCACACAGGCTTCTTTTAAAGAAGATTTGGGATGTATGAATTCGAGGAAAACTTTTCAATTGGCCCAAGAGTTTCTCGTTTTTCAGAGTACATACAGTTGTTGTTGGAAGCTCTAGCATAAATGGGCAAAAAAGAAAGTGGTGTTACACAGAATTCTGTTTTGGTCTCCCTACTCTTCCTCATCGGCACAAATTTTTGTGTTAATGACACATTTATTTATTTTATTTATTATTGCCAGTTTACAGGTAAGGTCAAAAAATATATATAGAGTAGAGGGTCAAGCTGACAGTGAAAAAAACTCCTGATCGTTGTTTCAGGTGTTTTCAGGAGAAAAACTACAGCCTATTGAGTAATTAAAGTTGTGGACAGGGACGCGTTAACACAGGTGCCCAGTGAAGAACCTCTCCATTCAGTGTTACGGATCCGGTATTCTGCACCAGCAGGTATGTCGGCGAGCGGCTGTTCACTGTCGACTGAGAAATAAGCCGATTGAGGTCTGCAGAGCCAGCAATATTGCCCTCAGCATGAAGTCCGGCACAGGATTCAGAGTCCATGAACGCCATCAGAACCGAAGAGAGCTTCAACAGAGTCAGCACCCAAAAGTTTTGGAAGGTGTCCTGAATGTAGAAAACTAGTGACAGTTCGCGTAAACAAGGGATAGCTTTGCTGAATTTTGATACTTCTAGGTAGCTTATTCCAGACTGCTAAAGCGTTTACCGAAAAAAACTGTCCTATCTAACTGTGCGTGCCAAAGGAAGAAATAAAAATACATCTCGATGACTGGTGCGCCGAGAGTGGTCGAGGTGCCTCAGAGATGTAAGGAGGTTAAATGTACGACTGTTTAGTAGTTTAAACAGTAAAAATAGTCCCTTCTGTAATCTGCGAAGCCACAGCGGGTCAAGGCTTGTAAGATCACAGCGTTGTTGGTAGGACAGGTTTCGGTGTTCTGAATAGAAAACTCTTTTTGTAAAAAAAAGCTGGACTGACTCTATCTTCTATCGTTCACTAGCGTGAAGAAGACTAAATAGAAACGAGCAGTACTCCAGACTAGGCCTGACATACATTTTATAGAGGCTGATTCTAATTTTGACGGTTTTAAAATTTCGAGAATAAATCCAGTAGTTTGGCGTGCTCTCGAGACAATCAAGGTGCAGTACTCTGACAGATTAAGACTACTAGAATATGATATGCCCAGATCCTTAATTACTCCGGGCACATTTAGATCGTAACCGTCTATGCTTAGGTGGGGCTGATGGTGGTCGCCAATAAACATAACGGAGCACTTTTGCCAAGAAATAAATAAAAAAAGTGTATATAAAGGCACAGAGAGTTTCGTTAGGATATTTTCAAGATGTCATTTTTGTTGATGATACGCAAATATGGACTTAAGTCACCTTCGCTGCCGACGCAAAAGAGTTACAATCGAATATTGACAAACTAAGTGCCTGGTCAGCCAGGTGGCTTCTTAAGTTTAATTTATCCAAGTGTGTGACCCTTCACATAAGCGCTAGTCAAAAAGTTATCTCGAAAACACCAGTTCTTAATAACTGACACTGCATTAATAAATGACTGCATTAAATGAGGTCGAAACACACAAAGATCTGGGCATGTGGACAAATGCGAATTTGATGCCCTCAGAACCCTTTAAGAAAAGCAGGCAAGATGGCAACATGTACACTGCATTGTATCAGATGTGCGTTAGTGTCATCAAGGGCAATGCCATTATATATATATATATATATATATATATATATATATCGGGTAAATAATTTCTGAAATTATTAAGTGCAGGACATGGAGTCAGGTGATTCGGACATGACTTTTTAGGGTCAGACCCGAAATTTCAATGAACATTTGGGTTGAAGACAATCAACCACTGTGGAATAACCACGTAATGCCCATTCTACAAACAAGTAGTACTACAAGTAGTATGAATCTTATATGGCAAAGACGTTATACCGTACTTCCGACATAGATACTAGCTAAAAGCCCAGACACGTGTTTCACCGATGTTACTGCTGCTGTGTGACACAGCAACGAGGGGTTCGGCTCCTCAGTGGGTCCCCCAGCGTTCTCTATGCGGTTTCTGGTATATGGACTCCAGAGAATAATCGGGTCAATAATTTCTGAAATTATTAAGTGCAGGACATGGAGTCAGGTGATTCGGACATGACTTTTTAGGGTCAGACCTGAAATTTCAATGAACATTTGGGTCGAAGACAATCAACCACTGTGGAAGAACCACGTAATACCCATTCTAAAAACAATAAGTACTACAAGTAGTATGAATCGTACATTGCACATATATTATACCGTACTTCCGACATAGGTACTAGCTAAAAGCCCAGACACGTGTTTTGCCGATGTTTCTGCTGCTGCGTGACGAATAAAGAGGCTCAATGCATTTTTTCACCGTCTGCTCTTTTATTTATTTTTTGACCGCACATATTTGTGTCATTTGTCATCGACTAAAAACTGAGTTTCTATTCATATCTTAATTATACACGATTTCATGCTCGATTTAATTTTTTTTCAATGAAAGGGACCTTTCGGGTATTCAAATAAAAATGTCTCTTAAAAATCGATCTATCTTTCAATCTATCTTTGTATGTTAAAGCCTTAACACCATCGACGATCTCCCATGCTCTGCATTGCACCTGTTAGAGGGGGTGAACAGCTATTTCCTCCATGGTCTCCAGGCTGGTATTCCATAATCGAATTATGGTCTCATGTCACGGATGAGGTTTATCTCCCTTTATCTTTTCGCCGTAGGTTGCGTAAACTCTCTCGTCGATTCCAGTTGCAAAACGACATTTCCGTTCTGCCCTTGATTCACCGTATTTGTGAGCAGGCCAAGAGGTTAACCGAAGAAAAACGGCTAGCCGAAGAGGTCAAATATGTCAAAAACCGTTCTTTAAATGTAGCGAAACTTCTTTCACGCGCAATAAGAACGCATACTAAAACATGGCATCCCGTACTACTGGACTCCGTTGGCAATCCTGTAGTTGATGACAAATTGACGGCTGATAGTTTTAACGTTTTCTTGTCCAGAACATTTATTGAAAATTCGACCGCTCCCCCTCCGCCCATCCAGATTTGGACCGGTGCCGTCCTCGAGACCATAACTTTTACCCTCTGGGACGTAACCGTAGCCATTCGACGTTTTCGTCAATCTTATAGTCCTGGACCAGATAGCGTACCGATCAGTATTATAAAGGTGGATGCTAATGATATTTTCCCGTCAATTTTATGTAAGATATTTAATCTAGCTCTTGAAAGTGAAACCTTTCCCAGTGTATGGAAGGAATCGCACATTCTACCTATCCCCAAGCATGGTCACCCTACGTCATTTGACGATTTTCGGCCAATAAACACACTGTCCGCAGCTTCGAAAATCCTGGAGACCTTGATCAAAGATAAGATGATGCATCATTTAACTGAGAATAACCTATTGAGTGCAGCCCAGCATGAATTCCTCAAAACAAGGTCTTGTGACACATGTCAACTCTCTTTCTTTGATCATGTTCTACAATCTAAGGATAATGGCTTTGCATTTTACATAGTCTATTTCGATTTCACCAAGGCCTTCGATCGTGTTGATCATGCCCTTCTTTTCCTGAAACTCTCCTCTTTTGGTATATGTAGTAATTTTCTGAGCTTGATATCTTCTCACTTGAGCTCTCGTACACAACATGTTAAGATCTCCAATGCTATCTCAAACTCGGCACATGTGAGGAGTGGAGTTATTCAGGGTAGTTTGCTAGGCCCGCTTTTATTTTGTCTTTTTGTCAATGATGTGCCAGGTTTATTTCGAAATGGTAGGCCCCTTTTGTATGCCGACGATTTGAAAGTTGCCTATCGATACAAGCCGGCAGATCACGACACCGTGCTTGATCTATTAAAAAATGATCTCGAGGCCTTTGCCCAGTGGTGCTGCACATGGCGCCTTTCCCTTTCTTGGCACAAATATTCCGTTATGGTTGTCGGTGACAACCATTAGCCTCATCTTAGCATAGGTGGCCACGATATAAATGTACCTGGCGTTGTTAAGGACCTGGGAATATCATATTCCAACGGTCTCAATCTTTCAGAGAATTGCGCCCTGATTGTCTCCAAAGCCCGCAAAACTGCCGGGTTTATTCTCGGAAATTTTAAAACTATTGATATTAGACTCCACATTTTAAAAATTTACGTTATACCTGGCCTAGAATACTGCTCGTTTCTATTTAGCCTTCTGCGTGCTAGCGAACGGAAGAAAATAGAATCGGTCCAGCACTTCTTCACGAAAAGAATTTTAGCGTTGGAGCACCGTAATCTGTCGTATCAAGAACGCTGTGGACTTGTTAACATTGATCCCTTATGTTTTCGCCGAGTGCAGAAGGGACTCCTTTTTCTGTTTAAGCTTTTGAATAGTCGTACATTTAATCCCCTTACCACTGTGAGGCAGCTTGACCATCCTTAGCGCAGCAGTCGTCGCAATGTCTTTTTATTTCTTCCATTAGCTCGTACAGTTAAGTATCGACGATTCTTTTCGGTAAACGCCATGGCCATGTGGAATAAACTTCCCAATAATATGAAAATCCAACGGAGTTTTTCTACGTTTAGATAACTATTACTAGTTTTTTTGCATTCAGAACAGTTTCCAAGAATTCTGGGCACCGACACGGTAGAATCTTTTTTCCTGTCAGACGGAGTGCGCGGCATCTGAACCAGATCCGTGGTGTTACCTTGAGGGATACGGCACCGTCTCTGCAGCCTGCACCCGCTGACTTCTTCGGCAGACAGTGAGTAACCGTACACGGATGCTTTTTTGCCTGGGGCAGAATCCCGGTTCCTAGCAAAGACAGAGAGACTGCATACAGACTGCAATTGTGTTAGCCCTTCCCTGATCTGAATTGCTATCATCCTTACAGGCGGCAGTTTTTTCTCCTGAATAACATAAAAATAGGAAAAACACTTATAATGATATATATTCAGGAGTTTTTTTACTGCCAGCCTCTACCCACTGAATATTTCACCTGACAATGCCTGTAAACCGGCATAAAATACAACTATTTTTATTATAATTATTATTTTGTAGACGCCAAAGAATTTTCGAAGAGATCAGCAGGAATATTTTAAACACCCTTCTGATCCAATGCAGCGTAAATGTTACTTTCTGGGCTGCTTTCTTGCAGTGTTTTGTGGGCATCCAATCGCAGTTGTTAACATGCCTAGATCTTTGTGTGATTCTACCTCTTTTAATACAGTGAAATAAAAAAAAATACTGATGGTTTTGAGATACTTTTTGACCAGCGCTTATGTGTAGGATCACACACTTGGATAAATAACATTAAGAAACCACCTGGCCGACCAGGCACTTAATTTTTTGATATTCAATTATATATTGTATATTTTGTAGGGCTACAGGCATTGCGCTTGATTACCCTATTAATGTAAAGTTATCATTGCATGTGTACAGTCAATATAAAATGGTGTACATTTAAAAAATTTTGAGTCAAAGGTTAGTTGTGACAACCATCAGCCTCATCTAAGCATAGACGGTCATGACTTAAATGTGCCCGGGTTTATAACGGATCTGGGCATATCATATTCTAGTAGTCTTAATCTGTCAGAGCACTGCGCCATGATTGTCTCAGAAACCAAAAACGTGCCCGCTTAAACTAATCGTCCTCAATGCCAGATCTCTGCTTAATAAGATGCCTTTGCTCCCGACTTTGGTTTTCATCCACCGCCCGGACATTGTAATAGTTACAGAGACATGGGCAACACCCTGTGTATCCGACTCCGAACTTTCTATTCTAGGCTACGCTTACATTCGGAAGGATCGACACGAGGGCCGTGGCGGAGGAAGCTGTATCTATGTAAGGCAACCACTTACATTTTTCCATTGGACTTTTGCCAATTTAGCGCGGTAGAGGAGAGGCTGTTGGCTCCGAGTAGTCCTAAAAGATAACTACTCTTTACTCGTTGGTAGTGTCTATCGCCCACCCAATGCCAGCGAGGATTACGATCTTTGTCTCTCGCTGGCATTTCACGCTGCAGCTGACTTAAATCTGAAGTACTGCTTGATTGCAGGTGACTTCCAATCTTCCTGAAGTTCACTGGTTTCCAACTTCCGGTCCTGCAAAAGTTCGAAGACCTACTTGAGGCCATAGATATAGGCATGTGGGACCAGGTAGTTGATTTTTCCTACCCGAGGATCAAACATACTTGATCTTATTTTTTGTAGAGGTTGTCAGCCATCATCAGTGTCACCTTTTGATCCACTCTGGAATTCTGATCATACTATAGTTCTTTCTACACTAGAACTTGAGGCTGCTGAAACGTTTTCCAAAAAATATAGCGTTTTTCGTGATTTCAGATCAGCAAATATGAGGGAGTTGCTAACACACCGAAATTCCTACGACTGGACTAACTTCTTTGTATGTTCGGATGTGAATGTTTGTACTGATACTTTTTACAAAGTTCTAGGGCCACTAATTTCTCGTTTTGTTCCCCGTAAGAAAATAATTAATGTCAAGGATGAAGTCTACCTCCCTTTATCATTCCGCCGTAGACTGCGTAGACTCTCCCGTCGTTTTCATCTACAAAACCACACCTCCGTCCTGCCCGTGATCCAGAAAATCTTTGAAGAGGCTAAAAGGCTGTCTGATGAAAAACGACAAGCCTATGAGGTTACCTTTGCCGAAAACCCTTCATAAAATTTTGCGAAGCTTTTTTCGCGCACACTAAAAACGCAGAGAAAAACGCAGCACCCCGTACTTCGAGATGCTTTAGAAAAACCCAATAGCTAACGCTAAGTTGACTGCTGATAGCTTCAATGCCTTCTTGTCTAGAACGTTTAGTGAACATACCGTCGCGCTTTTTCCTAACATCCGGGTTTGGACAGGTAACGTCCTCGAAACCATAACTTTTACCCTCTGGGACGTGACCGTAGCCATTCGGCGTTTTCGTCAATCTTACAGTCCAGGACCAGATGGCGTCCCGGTTAGCGTTCTAAAGGCGGATGCAAACGATATATTTCCGTCCCTTCTGTATAAGATATTTATTCTTGCTCTTGAAAGTGAAACTTTCCCTACTTTATGGAAGGAATCGCACATACTGCCTATTCCGAAACACGGCCGACCTACGTCATTTGACGACTTTAGACCAATAAATACACTACCAGCAGTCTCGAAGATCTTCGAGACCTTGATCAAAGACAAGATGGTGTGTCACCTAAGAGAAAATAACCTACTTAATGCGGCTCAGCATTGTTTTCTCGAAAAAAGGTTTTGTGACACTTGCTAGCTCTCTTTCTTTGATCATGTGCTACAATCTAGAGACAGCGGTTTTGCAATTTACACCGTTTACTTCGATTTCACTAAGGCTTTTGATCGTATTGACCATGATCTCCTACTGCTGAAACTTGCCTCCTTCGGCATAGGTAACAAGCTTCTGAACTAAATATTTTCCTATTTGAATGCTCGCGCACAACGGGTTAAAATTTCTGATGTTATCTCCAACCCCACGCATGTGAGGGAGCGGAGTTATTCAGGGCAGCGTGCTCGGCCCGCTTCTATTTTGCCTCTTTGTCAACGATGTTCCTGATTGTTTTCAGTATGGTAGGCCCTTTATGTACGCTGACGATTTAAAAGTTGCCTATCGATATAAACCGGTTGATCGCAACATCTTGCTTCAGCTCTTAAAAACGGATCTTCGGGCCTTTGCTCAGTGGTGTCGCACATGGCGCCTCTCACTTTCTTGGCAAAAAGTGCTCCGTGATGGTTATTGGCGACAACCATCAGCCCCACCTAAGCATAGACGGTCACGGTTAAACGTGCCCCGAGCTTATAAAGGATCTGGGCATATCATACTCTAGTAGTCTTAATCTGTCAGAGCACTGCGCCCTGATTGTCTCGAAAGCATGCCAAACTACTGGGTTTATTCTCAGAAATTTCAAAACCGTCAAAATTAGAATCAGCCTCTATAAAATGTATGTCAGGCCTAGTCTGGAATATTGCTCGTTTCTATTTAGTCTTCTGCACGCTAGTGAACGAAAGAAGATAGAATCAGTCCAGCACTTCTTTACAAAAAGAGTTTTGCTATTCAGATCACCGAAACCTGTCCTATCACCAACGCTGTGAGCTTACAAGCCTTGACCCGCTGTGGCTTCGCAGATTACAGAAGGGACTATTTTTACTGTTTAAACTACTAAACAGTCGTACATTTAACCCCCTTATATCTCTGAGGCACCTCGACCACTCTCGGCGCACCAGTCATCGAGATGTATTTTTATTTCTTCCTTTGGCACGCACAGTTAGATACCGACAGTTTTTTTCGGTAAACGCTATAGCAATCTGGAATAAGTTACCTAGAAGTATCAAAATTCAGCAAAGCTATCCCTTGTTTACGCGAACTGTCACTAGTTTTCTACATTCAGGACACCTTCCAAAACTTTTGGGTGCTGACTCTGTTGAAGCTCTCTTCGGTTCTGATGGCGTTCATGGACTCTGAATCCTGTGCCGGACTTCATGTTGAGGGCAATATTACTGGCTCTGCAGACCTCAATCGGCTTATTTCTCAGTCGACAGCGAACAGCCGCTCGCCGAAATACCTGCTGGTGCAGAATATCGGATCCTTAACACTGAGTGGTGAGGTTCTTCACCGGGCACCTGTGTTTACGCGTCCCTGTCCAGAACTTTAATTACTCAATAAGCTGCAGTTTTTTCTCCTGAAAACACCTGAAACAACGATCAGGAGTTTTTTTTCACTGTCAGCTTGACCCTCTACTGTATTTTTTTTACCTTGCCTGTAAACTGGCAATAAATAAATAAAATGAAATAAAATAAAGCACGCCAAACCACTGGGTTTATTCTCAGAAATTTTAAAACCCTCAATATTAGGACCAACCTTTATAAAATGTATGTCAGACCTAGTCTGGAATACTGCTCGTTTCTATTTAGCCTTCTGCACGCGAGTGAAAGGAGGAAGATAGAATCAGTCCAGCACTTCTTTAATAAAAGAGTTGTTACTTCAGAGCACAGAAACCTGTCCTACCAACAACGCTGTGAGCTTACAAGCCTCGACCCGTTGTGGCTTCGTAGATTACAGAAGGGACTATTTTTACTGTTTAAGCTTTTAAACGGTTTTACCTTTAACCCCCTTACATCCCTGAGGCAGCTCGACCACTGTCGGCGCACCAATCATAGAGATGTATTCTTATTTCTTCCTTTGGCACGCACCGTTAAATACCGTCAGTTTTTTTCGGTAAACGCTATAGCAATCTGGAATAAATTACCCAGAAGTATTAAAATTCAGCAAAACTATCCTTTTTTTACGAGAGCTGTCACTAGTTTTATACATTCAGGACACCTTCTACGAATGTCAGGTGCTGATTCTCTGGAAGCTCTCTTCCGTTCTGATGGCGTCCACGGACTCTGAATCCTATGCCGGACTTCATGCTGAAGACAATATTGCTGGCTCTGCAGACCTCAATCGGATTATTTCTCAGTCTACAGCTAGCAGCCGCTCGTCGGCATACTTGCTGCTAGTACAGAGACCAGATCCACAACACCGAAAGTAGAAGTACTACACCATGCACCTGTGTCAACACTTCCCTGTCCTAAACTTTAATCTGTTCAACAACTGCAGTTTTGTCTCCTGAAAATACTTTAAAGAATGATCAGGAGTTTTTTTTTTCACTGTCAGCTTGACCCCCTACTGTATATATCCCTGTTGACCTTGCCTGTAAACTGGCAATAAATAAATAAATAACATAAATTCAAATGCGTTTTTACAGTCATAGGCGAAACATTGTGGAAGAAAAGTAGAGTTCGAAAGAATTTAAAAGGCTGGTTTTAAGTAATCATGTTGTAACAGTCGTCTTTTGTCAAATATAATGCCATCAAGCCTTCTTTTAAAATCAGTAATGCTATCAGAGGTAACCTTCTCGCTTGGTAACAAGTTCCAAGGTCGCACCACTCGTTGGCTGAAACGAAATTTTCTGAGGTTCAGTCGCGTGCGTTCGGTATTAACCTTGTATGGATGACCACGCAGATGAGTTGTGCAGGCAAAGTTGAAGAAATCCTCCGATCTCACGGAAGAATTATGGCCCCGGATAATCCGGAATGTTCAGAGCAGGCTACACCGTAAGTGCCTGTAGGAAAGAGGAAATAAGTCAAGCTTTTTCAATCTGTCTTGGTACGGTAAAGTCTTAAGACCGTCCATCATCTTCGTTGCTTTCCGTTGTACCTGTTCGAGGAGGTCAACATCTTTCTTCATCGACGGTATCCAGGCTGGTATTCCGTTATCTAAATGCGGTCTCACAAAGACGTCATAGACATTTCCCAAGAGATCAGGGGGGGAATATTTAAAACGCGCGTCTGATCCAATGTAGTGTACATGTTGCCTTCTGGACTGCTTTCTTGCAGTGTTCTGAGGGCATCAAATTCGCAGTTGACCACATGCTCAGATCTTTGTATGTTTCTACCTCTTCTAATGCAGTGCCATTAATAAAGTACTGGTGTCTCAGAGATACTTTTCAATCGGCGCTTATGTGTAGGATCACGCACTTAGATTCATTAAACTTAAGAAGCCACCTAGCCGACCAGGTACTTAGTTTGTCGATATTCGACTGTAACCCTTTTGCGTCATCAGTGCAGCTGACTTCAGTCCATATTTTAATGTCATCTGCAAACATGAAAGTTTCACAATCTATGTCATTAAGACAGTCGTTCACGTAGATTATGAAGCGTAGGGGGCCCAAAACAGAACCCTGTGGAACACCAATTTCTACTTTTGCCCATTTTGAGCTAGAGTTTCCAACAACAACTCTCTTTACCCTGAAAGACAAGAAACTCTTGATCCAATTGAATAGTTTTCCTTGAATCCTACGTTCCAAATCTATTGTAAAAGAAACCCATGTGGTACACTATCAAAGGCCTTTTTAAAGTCAAAAAATACATCATCTACTGCATGACACTTATCTGTGGCCTTTGTCCATTTCGCGTGCGACTGAAGGGCACTCGTGAGACAGGAACGTCCTGGACGGAAGCCGTGTTGGGCATCGCATAGGATTTGGTTGTTTTCCAGATAGCGCATTAAATGGCTCTTGATAATACGCTCCACTATTTTACACGCTATGCAAGTTAAACTGACAGGGCGGTAATTTTCACAGTCGAGTCGTGAACCTCCTTTATAGATCGGGGCGATGAATGCGCACTTCCATTCTTCCGGAAGTTTGCTTTTAAATAAATAAATTGTATATTTAAGGCCCAGAGAACCCCCGTCATTTCAAACATAGTATCGCGGTATAAATAAATACAAAGTGGATAATTGCTGCACTATGTGAGCAGCCATATTAACAGCAGAAATAAACAATATGGTAGGCATATCCGATTCAGAACGATTTGCCATTTTTAAAACAATAGTCAACAATCTTTAACATAAACGGTGAACTCGAAAAGAAGCAGTAAAAAAACTCCTTCGGTTAAATCGGAGGCGGAGATCGGCGAGCCGCCAATTTAAACAAAATAAGGAGAAAAAAACTGCTTCACTAAAAAATTAATAGCTAGATGCAATTGGATAGTGCTGTGATTTTGCTGACAACGTATGAGGGTTCGGAACGCTCCTTGTCGTGTGAGAGATAATATAGCAGTCAGAGCTACTGTTTGTAACCACCAGTGGAGGTGAGAGAGGACGAACTCATCGTGGACACCAGAATCAAAACGAAGAGGGGACAGTAGAGGTCATGAGATCATCATCGAGATGCGACCTTGCCGACTGCATAGTCCACCAATCAAAGAGGCAAAAACATCAGAACCCGCCTTGATCCTCAACTGAACCTGAAGACCATCGTCGGGGTTGCTTTTTTCAAAGGACTTTTGGAATATGATGGACAGTGGTACACACAGTTCGTTAGCAAGTTCTCTAAGTGCTAATGCAGGAATTCTTTCCGGCCCAGGTGACTTGGCAGGCTTTATACGGAGTAATGAGGCTCTAAGTATGGTCGGGGAAAAGTCTAGGTTTAGGTCCTCTGTTGTCGATGAGGAGGAGGTGGAGGAGTAATGGAAAGGGGTGGGTACACATTGATTGACAAACTGGTTGAATAGCAGCAAAATTATTAGGGTCTCTGGTGAAGATGGTCTGGAAGAATTCGGAAAGAAGGGATGCTTTAACCTGGTCGTCGGTCGCCAGTTTTCCGTCTGCAGACCTAAGGGTAGGAATCATTTCCTGAATTCTCTCTGTACTCCGTATGTAGCCATATAGCATTTTGGGGTGTTCCAATGATTTTTGCAGTATGTTTAGTTCAAAAGTCCTCCGCAGCTTAGTAGCCTCACATTTCCAAACGTTGCGTTGCTGCTTATATTCCCGTAAGTGAGCATCGGAGCCGGTTTGTCTGTAATGCTTCCAGAAGCGATTTCTTTTTTTGAAAGAGGCCTGCAAGTTTGAGTTTATCCACTTTGGGCGGTTTGTGGTTTGGCGGTCGATCCTGTAGGTCTAGCACATTCTCCTCATCTCGGGTAAAAATCAGGTCAAGACAGTTCTACTGTTGTCCTTCTCTCGTCCGTGTTCCAACGGTGACGTATCGAGAGAGAAGTTTGTCTGCTGCCCATTGTAGTAGTTTGTGGTTGAAGTTATCTGGCATTCCCTGCACATTCTATGTTTTCCAGACAATATCAGGAGCGTTAAAAGCCCCAAAAATGAGGACATCTTTCTTCTCGCTGGCTTTGTAGAGTTCCGTTATGAGGATGAGATCCTGATCGGAAATCTGAAAAGGCGAACGGTACACAACCGATATCGTCAGTGGTATGGAATACTAAGCAGATATAGTAATGCTTAAGACTTATACATCGCGTAATGGAATATGTATATCAGCCATTGCGGCCAGCTTGCGAGTGACATAAACTATGACTCCCCCTCCTGCACTTGGTCTATTTCCCTGAAGTGCTGATATCCTCTGAGTGATATTTTGGAATCAGTAATTTTTGCAGTAAACCACGTTTCAGTGAAAGCCATAACGTCTGGTTTAATTTCGTCAAAAACCTTTCTAAAGTCGTCCAGCTTGTTTTAGAATTTAGAATTTATATTTGGTTAGCACCGGCAAGGCACCGTCTAAGCAAACATTAGTAACGAAATAAATTTATGACAATGTGTGCAGATAAAATGTACAAATACAAAACTTGTCCTGCTATGTCAACAGTTAGCGATGTTTTAAAATTAATAGTGAACAAGAAAAAATAGGCAGTGAAAAAAAAATCCTACCATAAAAAATGGAGACAGAGTTTTATTAGCCTTCATTTCTTAAAAGAAGGTAGGAGAAAAAAACTGCTAAGGAAAAAATGGTCAGGTGGTAGAGTAGGGTAATACGGTAGTAGCATTTTAGAATGAGATAATGAAACGTCGAGGTGATTCGTTCTTAATCATTTAGGCGTATTTAACAAAATGTCACGACAATGCGTCAATGAACTTAATTCCTCAGCATCTTAGGATCCAGAATTGAATTCTGATGATGGTAAGTATCCAAAGAAATGGTAGCATTTTAGACTGTGGACCACCGAATGTGTACGTCCGACTGATGTCATCGTTTGGATGACTGGTGATATAAAGGAGACATCATAGTTCATGGGCGACTCGAGGTAGTGAAAATATAGTTTCAAGAGGGTCACTTAAATTCCCGATGGTCCTTTCTCCGAGTCATGGGGAAAGCTACTGGAAAAGATGAGGCTTTGTACATTTGCGGAGATGACTTTCAATGATCGATTCGTCGGGGAGACCCAGCCTTCATTGTTACAGTTTTAGCCACAGGAAGGACACATTTATCTGGATTTTTTGACCGTCTTTGATTTTCAGCCGTTTCTATCCTCTGCCAATTCTCTTCATCAATTCTTTCCGCAGTTCCCTTATTTTCAGCCGTTCCCTCGGCTCGTAGTCCGGTTGAAAATAAAACACTTGTTTGTGCGATCCCCGTAAGGTCCTTCTTCCTTCTAACAGAAGTGCTGCCTGGGTTTCATTTTCTAAAATAATTTTAAGAGGCTTTGGGGATATTCTCATGTAATTTATTGTAACTCTTTTGCGTCGTCAGCGTAGGTGACTTCAGTCCATATTTGTATGTTATCAAAAAACATGACAGCTTCACAATCTGTGTCATTGACCGTTTTTGTTAAAGATTGTTAACTATTGTTTTAAAAATGCCAAATCTTTCTTAATCGGATATGCCTACCATATTGTTCATTTCTGCTGTTACTATGGCTGCTCACATAGTGCAGCAATTATCCACTTTGTATTTATTTATACCGCGATACTAAGTTTGAAATGACGGGGCTCTCTGGGCCTACAATATACAATTTATTTATTTATTTATTTGTGTTGATGCGGAACAGTAGGGGGCAAAAAACCGAATTCTGTGTAACAGCACTTTCTACTTGTGCCCATTCCGAGCTAGAGCTTCCAACAACAACTGTATGTACTCTGAAAGACGAGAAAGTCTTTAGCCAATTTCAATGATTTAATCAAATTCCTACGTCCCAAATCTTTTTTGAGAAGTATGTGTGGGACGCAATCAAAGGCATTCTTTAAGTCAAAAATATGACATCTTCTTAATAACCCTCATCTGTGCCCTTTGTCCACTTCACGTGCGAAGGAAGGGCACTCATGAGACAGGATCGTCCCGGACGGAAGCCATGCTATATATCCATAAGATTTGGTTGTGTTCCAGAAAGCGCATTAAAGGCCTTTTGATAATACGCTCCATTATTTTACACTCTATGCAAGTTAAACTGACATGGTCGTTATTTTCGCAGTCTATTCGTTAACCTCTCTTATAGATCGGGGTTATGAATGCACACTTCCATTCTTCCGAGAGTTCGCCTATTTTAAAGGACTTTCGAAATACGATGGCCAGTTTTTACCACAGTTTTTTGTAAGTACTCTAAGTGCTTATGCAGGAATTCTATCCAGCCTGGGTGATCTGGCATGCTTTACACGGAATAATTCGACCCTACCTATGTTTGGTGAAAAGTCAAGGTGCTCTGTTGTAGGGGAGGAGAAGGAGGAGGAGGAGGAGGAGGAGGAGGAGGAGGAGGGAGGAGGAGGAGGAAGAGAAGGAGGAGAAGGAGGAAGAGAAATGAGGGAAATAATTGGTTGAAAAACGTCTGGAATAGAAGCAAAAGTATTAGGCTCATGAGTGAAGACAGTCTGAAAGAATTAGGAAAGTAAGGATGCTTTATCTAGCTTGAGAAAACTACTAGTACATATTGTTTTATGAAGCTAGATCAAACATAATCAACACTATATTATCAAAAACAAATATGATGATTATAGGACAGCATTGAAAGTTTCTTACCATTGAATTCTTCTGGCTCTGAATCTATTTCCACCTTTTTTAGCCATCAGTTCAACTAAATCTAATTATTCGGCAGACCCCACACCGAAACCGACTGCGCTCGCATCTGATTGTAAGCGCCTCTGCCTTCGAATCGACCACAAACGTTTCTTTCCCCTATCGAATGAATACTCTCGAATGTCCGCTACAGACTTTTCTTAACCCTAACAATTCATATACAGATATATTAATCCCCATTCTGTATAGCTGTTTTTTTATTCTGCTATTTCTACACCTCGGAAGGCATAATTTTTACATAAAACAAACGCATCATTTTAAACAATGCTATTTAAGCATAGAACCAAAACAAAGCTTAAAGTAATTACTGAAAAGATGGGTTTGTTTTAGCTTTTTTCCTGTGTTCTAATGAGTTGACAGTGCCCAAGAAGTGCCCAATCAATTAACCTATTTAACCTGGTCATCCGTCTCTAGATTTTCCTACGCAGACCTAAGGACAGGAATCATTTCCTGTGTTCTCTTTGATCTCCGTATAATGACATATTGCATTTTGTGGTGTCCAAACGATTTTAGCAGTTAGTTCAGTTCAAACCTCCTTCGCAGCTTACTAGCGTCACTATTAAAACAGTAACGTTGCTGCTTTAATCCCGTAAGTGATTATTGGAGCCGGTTTGGCTGAAACGCTATCTTTTAGAATTTAGAATTTATTTTTGGTTAGCACCGGCAAGGCACCGTCTAAGCAAACATTAGTAACGAAATAAATTTATGACAATGTGTGCAGATAAAATGTACAAATACATAACTTGTCCTGCTACGTCAACAGTTAGCGATGTTTTAAAATTAATGGAGAACTAGAAAAAATAGGCAGTGAAAAAAACTCCTACCATAAAAATTGAGACAGAGTTTTATTAGCCTTCATTTTTTAAAAGAAGGTAGGAGAAAAAAATGCTAAGGAAAAAATGGTCAGGTGGTAGAGTAGGGTAATATGGTAGTAGCATTTCAGAATGAGATAATGAAACGTCGAGGTGATTCTTTCTTAATCATTTAGGCGTATTAAACAAAATGTCACGAAAATGCGTCAATAAACTTAATTCCTCAGCATCTGAGGATTCAAAATTTAATTTTGATGATGGTTAGTATCCAAAGAAACGGTAGCTTTTTAGACTGTGGACCACCGAATGCGTACGTCCGAATTACGTCCTCGTTTGGATGACTGGTGATATAAGGAGACATCATAGTTCATGGGCGACTCGAGGTAGTGAAAATATAGTTTCAAGAGGGTCACTTAAATTCCTGAAGGTCCTTTCTCCGAGTCGTGGGGAAAGCTCCTGGTAAAAGATGAGGAAAAATAAAGGTTACTAGAATAAGTGTTAAGATAAATGTGCAGTCTTCTTTTGAATGCAGATAGATTAGTAAACGACCTAATTTCAATTTGCAAGTTATTCCAAAGAAAACTATACCTAGAAGCAAAGAAGAGAGAGCGTTAGCACGTGGAGGATGCAGTGTGAGGTATAATTAGTGCAGAATTTCATAGGTTATAAGGAAGGCTAACGAGGATAATGACAGAAGGCACTCCTTGAAGGCACTCCTCACACAAAATGTCCCTTTCTGCAACAGAACAGGTGAAGGACAAAGGGCTTACTCTCTCGACCTGGTTTTCACGAAAACATCAGGCAGTATTGACGAGATTAGGTCAATGCCTCCGCCTGGTCGTAGTTATCATGTGGTGCTTATGAAAGTCTACTCCTTATTCTCCGTTGCGCCTGCCATAGAGTAAAAACGGCGTAACATTTGGTGAGGAAACTTTCATCAGATGCGAGCAGATTTAACAGACATCAACTGGACCTCAATTTTTTCGAGCACCATGAACGAAGATTGGGAGTCCATCCGAAATCATCTCCTGCAACTTATAGACAACCAGTGCCCACTTTTGAGGGTCCATTTCAGCAAGCGTCCTGGGTGGCTAGACAGCAACCTAAAAAGGGAAATAAAAAGGAAGCAAAAGTTGTGGAGAAAACTTTCCGAGTCTAATCAAGTCGCATATCTTAATAAGTATAAAACACAGAGAAACAAACTGAAAAGCCTTATCCTTAAAAGGTGAAGAGAATTCGAGAAGACTTTGCTGCAAAAAGGCAACGCAGAATCCAAATTAAGTCTTCAGTTACTTCCGCAGATGAACAAGGAAAATGCATCAAATACCGCTGATAAAGACTGCCGTGGGCGTCAAACTTTCTGAAAACAAGGGAAAGCCGAGTACTTTTCACAGTTTTACCACTCAGTCTCCACAAACGAGGCAAGGTTTCTTCGTCCCTCAGTGGAAAACCCACCGACTGCAAGCATGAGCCACATACAATTCTTAGAATTTCTGATCCAAAAGGAATTAAAAGAACTAAAATAGTTGAAATCCCCAGGACCAGACGCGTTCACCCAAGCTTCTGAAAGAACCCGCCAATGAACTTTCCGCTCCTCTGTCAGTGTTCGTTCGAAAGTAATTTGACTCCGGAGCACTTCCTATCGATTGGAAGCTGACACATATAAATCCCTTGTACAAAAGCGGTAGCCGGGTGTCAGTAACCAACTACAGGCCCATAAGCTTGGCATGCATCCTTTGCAATATTATGGAAAGGATCATCAAGAGCGACTTGGTAAAATTCCAAGAGACTCATAATTTGTTATCAATTTAGAATTTTTAGAAGCTGTCAAGCTGTCAACATGGGTTCAGAAAAGGAAGATCCTGCACAACAAATTTGCTGTTTTCGCTCCAGAGGTGGATCCAAGCACTTGAATATAAACACGCAGTTCACATCGCCTTCATTGACTTTCAAATGGCCTCTGATACTGTGCCGCACGAGAGACTGCTGTACAAGCTAGAACGAATTGGAATAAGAGGTAACCTCCTCAAGGGGATCGAAAACTTCCTCGTGGGTTAACGCCAGGTTGTATGCATTGGCAAAGAGAGGTCAAGTTCTCCTGTGGTCGAGAGTGGGGTTCCACAGGGTTCAGTACTAGGGCAAATACTGTTTTTAATATACGTGGACGATTGTGTCAGGAATCCTGACTGTGAAGCAGCAATGTTTGCCGGCGACATTCAAATCGGGAATGTAATCAAGAGTCGTGCTGATGAAGATTAACTACAGATCAACCTAACTCGATTGGAGGAGCGGTCGAATCATTGGCTTTTGCGGTTCATAGTCGAAAACTGTACAAAACTTCGCTTAGGCAACCCATCTCGATCTGCCGAAAGTAGAAGCTACTTTCTCAATGGTGAAGCCTTAAAAGACGTGGAAACCCAAATGGACCTTGGTGTGCTGACGACCACTTCCTTAAAACCATCCTCTCACTGCTCGAAAGTGGCGAAGAGCGCAATCGTGGTGCTGCATGCCATCAGACGAGCCTTTTTGGATTTCGATGAAGATCTCTTCGCTAAGACTTTTGGAACATTCATTAGGCCGCATTTGGAATATTAAATACAAGCCTGGAAACCCTAGACAGTTCAAGATCAGAACTGCCTCGAAAGAGTACAGAGGAAAGCCACCAAATAATTAGGAGTCAAAGCTCCTTGCAATATCCAACCCGCCTAATGAATCTTAATCTGTTCCCGTTTAGTTATAGGCAAATGCATGGTGATCTCCTGCAGAAATTGCGCATTGTGAATGGATTGAATTGTTGCCTGGAATTCTCAAACTTCTTTGAAGTTGCCGCCACGACCCATCTCCGAGGTCACCCATTTAAACTGCGCGTCCAGTAGTCGAGACTGGATGTGCGCAAGTTCTCCTTCTCTGTCAGAGTGGACAAACCATTAAATGCCCTCCCTGTAGATGTTGTGATGTCACAATCGCTGGAAGGCTTTAAAAGGAACCTTGACAGTTTTATATTCCAAAAAAAGCATGAGCGATGAGGAATTTTTCTTAACCCTCGAGAGTCACGCACCACTTGTCATATTTTATGACCGCCTTTTGAACCTTTGCAACCCACAAGGTTTTTCTGTATACCACACCTAATTTTACGTTACAAACAGGGTACTCAAAGGCCCATGCATATTTCCCTATATAAATTGAATTGAATTGAATCGCTTTTTGCCGGGGCGACATGATAATGGATGCAAAGCAGTTATTACCAGAGAATGACGTAACATCTAGATCAAACGGAAAGTGCTTAAATGAAACTTTAATATAAAGAAGACAACCACCACCACGCTTGCTCAGGCGGTCCTGACGGTAGAGATCATACTTATCTATGACAAGCAAAGAGTCGGAAATTAAAGGATGGGTCCAAGATTTAATTTCACATAAAACATCGGGCATTTACTCCAAAGCAATTGCTCTCATTTGGGTCATCTTATTTAAAACAGATCTAGCATAACGTAATATGACATTTAGCGTAGTTCGAGTATCCAAACTAGGGTTATCGTTAGTAATAAAAAAGGAAGACTTGGTGATAGAGAAGTAAACTGTTGAGAGGAAGGTGCGGACAGAAAGTAAAATTGCTCTGGTGTACACTTAGCTCAGCTTTTAATGCTAACTAAATTAGGATTATTGTAGAAAAAACATATTTAGGTGGTATCCATTGAGAGGAAGGCTATTTTCTGCGTTAGCGAAAATGGGAGGCCTTAAAATAGGATTTTGAGGAATATTGGAATAATATGGGGGGAGAATAAGATTTGAAAATGGAACATATTGTTTTGGAAAACTGTTGCCATAAGAGGAAGAGTTAATAAATTGGGGAGCGTGAGAAGTTGTTTGGTTGGGATAACTGCTAAGGAAATTTTGGTTATGTATAGTAGATGCTGGAGGGTTAGGAGGTTTCCAAATTCTAATGACGTTTTTCATTTTGGAACTTAAATAAGGAGCATACTTAGACTTGCCCAGGTTATTGATAAGTTTAGAAGATTGAGCAGCTGAGACCGGAGTGGAAAGCGTGGAATGGAAATGAGGTGGACTTGACTTAGTTTTTTGGACTAAATCAACAGTAGGAATACAAGGTAAACTACTTTGAAACGGAGAAGCAGTTGGTCTTGGCACACTAGATTGAGTCACTGACATCAATGGCGGGCTTACGACATGGTTGAAAGAGTTTGAAATTCCTATTTGCAAGGAAGAAGGCGTTAATGGATTCGTTGGAAGAAAAGTTGGAGGTTTTGAACGGGGCACCAGTGGAGATAACTGTGCCGTCTCGTTGTGGTTTGCATGGCAATGACCAAAATTATGGATAATATATTAAAAGTCCGAAAAACCTATGCAAGAGGGGAGACATATTCCTTCACTCGATCGGCGTAATATGCAGACAAAGAAACATTTTGCAACTTCTAGATAACGAAAAAAGTGACCTCGCTGTGCAAAAATGGAGTCAACTTCGATTGGTGAAAAAGTGTGACTAAGTAGTGTGGCTTTTTGCTACGTAAAAAAGGCATTTGGCTTCCGATTTTTTGTAGTTGAAGCCGCACGACTACAGGAAGTCTACGGCAGCGCGTTAAGCTCGTCTGCCTTGAGAAATATTTTTTAAAAAATTAATATTTCATTTCTGTCGGTCTTATGTTTCACTGGCAACTAAATGGAAGAGAGTGTCCAGACACTGACATTCCTGTGAAGAAATAGCAGAGATTTCGCAGTCAAATGAGTTCCCCAGTATAGAGATAACTGATCCAAATTTGAAAATAAAATCATTAAAATTTTGTAAAGCAGAGAAATCAAGCTGTTTAGATTTAACAACTGGTGGCATCTGTATAGCACTGCTGTGACTACTAGATGCAACCAAGCAACGCTTCGGTTCAATGGATGAGAGATTGTGACGAGCTGAGATTTTCGTTCTCATTTTTGCTAGAAGGAGACTTTAATTTGGTCAAACTTAGGAAAAATCAGGCAAATAATATTCTGCAACCAATGTTTTTCCAAAATTTTAACTAAGGACCTTTATACGTGCTTGAGAGAAATTCTTAGTATAACATAACCACCTGAAAAATAATGAGGCTATATCGAGTAAAAAAGTTGACTCTAAAGGTTCAGGCCTGTAGGAGAGGACGAACACCACATGTGTAAGCAGGTGGCAGAGTGTTTAAAATGCAAAGTTTTATCCAAAAATCAGGTAGTAATTTAAGCTTGGGATGAGGAAATCCTGAAAAAATAAGAATTTTCACTTAGCTTTCAAAAAGGAGCTGCACGCCTTAAATGCGTGTTCTTAAATGCGTATATTCATTCTCTAAATCTTCGGCCCAACGATGCTAATAAGAAACACATGCAAACTTGCTTGCTCATTCCGCGTGAAGCTCAACGAACAAAATGGAGTTCTCACAGTCTCAGTGTCGTTGAATGTGCTTAGAGCTTGACAGACTATCAAACTCAGTTACTTTTTTAGGCACCCCTATGACTGAATGTTCCATCATCAAGAACTAAGGTTAAGCTTCACTAACTACTAAGATCTGTTGCCCATGCCAAAAGGATTTCGGCCAAAGCTGCCCAGATTTTCAGCTTTATTTCTTGTAGTATCATTCTTCCTGAAATTAAATTAAGACTTTATTAATTTTTTTATTCCAATTCTTGAACATCACTGTCCATTCTTTGGTTGAATGACAGAGTCTAGATTTACTCAAATTGAAATGTCCAAAGGCATTTTTACTCGCAAACTCTTACCTCCGACGCTTTTAACAACCTCGTACTCAAATAGGTTACAGCTAGCACACCTTAAATTTCTATGGGTTCGGAGACTGGAAGCCGACTTCTGCCTTCTTTATCGCCTTAATAATAGTTCAAATATTCCCCGAATTCCAGCCCTTCCCCTGTAAGTCGTCCATACAACCTACGTACTTCTTCACTTATTATACCACCTCCTATATTCTCCACGTCTAAACGTTCTCTATTCTTTGCTTCCATGTATTGCTTTCTTTTGAATAACCTGCCAGTCGATATAAGATTATCAAATAACCTGTCTACATTTAAACGAAGATTACACATTTATCTTAACACTGATTCAATTAACCTTTTATTTTCATCTTCCTTTTCAAGCAGCTTTCTCTATGACCCCACAAACTATGATGTCGTCATAAACAATGCCTCCGTAAAATGAGCACCAAACAATTGTCCTATTGTGTGCTCGTTTTAAAGCACTTTCATTTCGTTTGCCGATAACATACATCAGAAGTACAATCTGAATACTGAGCTATGCAGGCTTCAGATTCATCGTAGATTCTCGTGCCAAATAGCAACCCTGAGCGCATTATCTTGATTTCTGCTAACCCAATTACCAGATCTCCCATTATCCTTTAGAATTTATATTTGGATAGCACCGGAAAGGCACTGTCTCAACAAACAGTTGTAACGAAATAAAGTGATGTCAATGTGTGCAGATAAAATGTAAAAATACATGTAGACAGAAATTGTCCTGTTATGTAAACAATTACCGATGCTTTTGAGATTAATAGTGAACTAGAAAGATAGGCCGTGAATAAAACTCCTACTGTAAAAATAGAGAGAGAGTTCAATTGGCCTTCATTTTCGAAAAGAAGGTAGGAGAAAAAACTGCTTAGGAAAACTAAGGTCAGGTGGAAAAGTAGGCTAATACTGCAATAGCATTTCAGAATGAGATAATGAAACGCCGAGATGTTTCGCTCTTGATCACTTAGGCATATGAAACAAAATCTCACAAAAATGCATCAATGAACTTGAGGTCTCAGCATCTTAGTATCCAAAATTAAATTCTGATGATGGTTAGTTTACAAAAAAACGTCAGTATTTTGATACTGTGGACAACCGGATGTGTACGTCCGAATGATTTCATCGTTTGGATGACTGGTGATATAAGAAGACATCATGGTTCATGTGGTACTCGAGGTAGCGAAAATATAGTCCCAAGAGGGTCACTAAAATTCCTGATGGTCCTTTCTCCGAGTCATGGGGAAAGCTACTGGGAAAAGATGACGAAAATAAAAGGTTAAAAAAATTATTGTTAAGATCAATGTGCCGTCTTTGCTTGAATGCAGATAGACAAGTTAACGACATAATTTCAATTGGCAAGTTATTCCAAAGAAAGCTATACCTAGAAGCAAAGAATAGAGAGCATTTACACGTGAAGGATGCAGGGGAAGGTAAAATTTGTGCAGAATTTCTTAGGTTATAAGGAAGATAATTGGGGTAAATGACAGAAAGCTTGGGGAGATTTGAGCTATTATTTAGACGGAAAGAGGGACAAAAGCCTGCTTCCAGTCTTCTGACCCAAACAAATTTAAGCTTAGTTAACTGGAATCTTTTTGAGAAGGAAGTATTTGAAAGCTCGGAAATATGAGTTTTTTTGTGAAATTTCTTGGGACATTTTAAATTTTGAACGGCTAGAAGCATTCATTTAACCGAAGAAATGGCAGGAAAATTCAAGAATGGAAAGCACAAACATACGATACTGTCTTAATTTAATTTCAAGAAGGTAGAAATTATAAGAAATAAAGTCGAAAATCGGAGCAGCCTTGGCCGTAATTCTATCGGCATGAAGCGAAAGATATAATTTATTGGTGTAGATTAAACCCAAGTCCTTGATGGAGGAAAATTTAGTCATAACAGGATGCGGCAGCCTTCCAGGCCCAAAATTCATGTAGCGACACTCCATTAGCCATGTGGAGCTCCTCACCGAAAGAGCACCTAAGTCCGAATGAATTTGTTCTAGGCATCGTTCAGTCGTAGAGATTGAGAAGGAATACACACAGTTGAGGTCATCAGCATAAAAAAAGATTGAGAATGTTTAACAATCGATGAGATATCATTTATATACAGTAAGAACAACAAAGGACCTAGTACGGCACCTTGAAAGGCACCACTCACAATCGTGGTAACACTTGAGTATGAGGAACCCACTATAACGTTTTGTTTTCGATCATATAGGTATGATCTAATAAAGTCAGTAAAGGGACTACGAAATACTATAGCTTCTAGTTTAGCTAGATGTCGTCTATGAGGCACTTTATCGAATGCCTTACGAAGATCAAAATAGATAACTACTACAGGTAGATAATCAGAACGAAGAGAGGTTAGTAGATTTAGAAAAGACGTTTGGCAGGTTTAAGAAGAGCAGTCCGGTAAAAACCCGTGTAAGGAAAAGTTACTAATTTGATTTTATTACGCAAAAATCCGTGATTTGTTTTACGTTGTGAAGCAACCTCCCATGTTGCTTTTTATGTCCTCGTGGAGCAGTGTCGCGGTGACAACCCTACAAGGACTGTTGACGATCGTTTTGGGTTCCTCATTCGGGGGTCTGAGTAATCAGTAATGAGAGCATCATGGTCGCTTCTCTGGCAATTCTACCATGACCATCATGATCTGTACGGTCCTTCCTCTTTCGACCCTTAGCGTATGGATGATGCCTGCGAAGGTTATTAAGAGAGTGCCGAACTTTCTCCGATTGCTTAGTCATGTATTCTCAGTTTATCTTTAAAACGGATTATTTCCTGACTCATGGAAGACATTAATTATTCTTCCTGTCTTCAAGTCGGGATCTCGTTCGAACGTAAATAATTATCGAGGCGTTAACAAAACACCGGCTCTAGCAAAACATCTTGAAAAAAATATTTTTAAACAAATTCTCGACTTTTGCTTAGAAAATAAGCTTTTAAGCGACTCGCAATATGGTTTTCTACCTGGGCGATCATGCGAAGTGCGTCACTTAGCTTTCTTAGCCTCATCACTTCCCTTCGTAATGAGCAGCAGTCAGTGGTTGTGATCTACTTTGACCTGAGCAAAGCCTTTGACAAGGTACCGCACAGACGTCTTCTGGTGAAACTGGAAGCCCTCGGCATCCAGCCTCCTCTCCTTGACTTCATTGGTTCCTCTTTGTCTAACCGCAGCAAGAAGGTCTGAGTAGGTAATATCAACTCGACCCCTCAACCGATCACGAGTGGCGTTTTTAAAGGCACGGTTCTAGGTCCCCTTCTCTTTATTCTGGACATAAACGAAATTTCAGCTTTACTCACAAATTCACAAAATTTCGTTTACGCTGACGACCTTAAGTGCATTTATTCATTTTCTAAAGACACTGCCAATAGTTGCGTGGATAAATTCAACACTGATCTACTTATGCTCTCACGTTGGAGCTGTACTTAGCAGATGGAGTTTTCTTCATCCAAGAGTAGTTTTATGTGTTTTGGCCCCGCTAAGCTTCCTGGACCCCTCGTATTTCAAAAAAGTACACTTTTAGAACGATCAACCATAAAAGACTTAGGTCTAAATTACATGAACAAGCTAGCATTATCGCCTCATGCAGATCGAATTTCTGCAAAGGCTGCACAGATATGTGGTTTTATATCGCATAATTTCTTCCTTCCGGAAATAAAGTTAGACCTGTACCACATGTTTGTTCTTCCTATTCTAGAATACTGCTGTCCCCTCTTTGGGCTGATGAACGCCTCTGACCGCAATAGGATTGAAATAGTTCAGAGGGTTTTTACTCGAAGACTATTTTCTCTTCCTGGATCCAGTATCTCTTATACGGATAGATGCCAGTTAGCAAACATTAAATTTCTGTGGCTTAGAAGACTCGAAGCCGGTCTCTATTTATTTATTTATTTAGAATTTATATTTGGTTAGCACCGGGAAGGATCTGTCTAAGCAAACATTAGTAACGAAATAAAGTTATGACAATGTGTGCAGATAAAATGTACAAATTAATAACTTTTCCTGCTATGTCAACAGTTAGGATGTTTTAAAATTACTGGTGAACTAGAAAAAATAGGCAGTGAAAAAAAACTCCTACCATGAAAATGGAGGCAGAGTTTAATAGGCCTCCATTTTCGAAAAGAAGGTAGGAGAAAAAAACTGCTTAGGAAAATATGGTCAGGTGGTAGAATAGGGTAATACTGCAGTAGCATTTCAGAATGAGATAATGAAACGTCGAGGTGATTCGTTCTTGATCACTTAGGCGTATGAAAGAGAATCTCACGAAAATGCGTCAATGAACTTAAGTCCTCAGCATCATAGGATCCAGAATTGAATTCTGATGATGGTTAGTATCCATAGAAACCGCAGCATTTAATTAAGAATTTAGAATTTAGAATTTATATTTGGTTAGCACCAGGAAGGTACTGTCTAAGCAAACATTAGTAACGAAATACATTTATGACAATGTGTGCAGATAAAATGTACAAATACATAACTTGTCCTGCTATGTCAACAGTTAGGAATGTTTTAAAATTAATGGTGAACTAGAAAAAATAAGATTGCGGACCACCGAATTTGTACGTCCGAATGACGTCATCGTTTGGAGGACGGGTGATATAAGGAGACATTTAGTTCATGGGCGTCTCGAGGTAGCGTAAATATAGTTTCAAGAGGGTTACTCAAATTCCCGATGGTCCTTTCTCCGAGTCATGGGGAAAGCTTCTGGGAAAAGATGAGGAAAATAATAGGTTAATAGAATCAGTGTCAAGATAAATGTGCAGTCTTCGCTTGAATGCAGATAGAATAGTTAACGACATAATTTCAATTGGCAAGTTATTCCAAAGAAAACTATGTCTAGAAGCAAATACTAGAGAGCGTTTACACGTGGAGGATGCAGGGGGAGGTATAATAAGTGCAGAATTTCTTAGGTTATAAGGAAGACTAACGGGGGTAATGACAGAAAGCTTTGGGAGAGTTGAAATATTCTTAAGTCGAAAAAGGAGACAAAAGCCTGCTTCAAGTCTCCTGACCCAAAGAAATTTCAGCTTCTTTAGCTGGCATCTTGTTGAGTAGGATATAGTTGAAAGAGTCGGAAATAGGAGTTTTTGTGACATGTCTTTGCTTCCTGTTTCGCGTTAACTCTAGCCTAAATCTCCCATGAATTAACGCTTTCACTCCAGTAGATCGATCCTATGCCACTCGTAATTCCTCCATGATCATTTCACCACCCCTTAGCTCCACATCTAACCGGCCTCAGTTTTTCGCCTCCAAATATGCTTTCACCTGGAATAATCTTCCACTGCAAATTAGGTTGTCGTCCACATTAGCTATTTTCAAAACAAAGTTACGCAAACATTTTAACTTCGGAAGTTATAAAGTCCTTATTGTCTGTTTCCTTCCCTAACTCGCAACTTTTGGATTTCGAAAAGGGTCCTCCTGGTATTTGAGGCAGCCCCCTTGATATTATAATGGTCTCTTATTATATGTCCATCATCCTCTGCAGAGTCAATCTTTGCGTTCACTTTTGGCCCCCCTCCTTTTAAACTAGCTTCGCCAAGTCTTGACAACCTTGGTACTTTCCTCCGCTTTTGCAACCCCGACAATGGTCGCCGGGATCTGTTGATGATCATGGCTGATTCTGTTGTTTTCGTCACTTTGATTCGTGTACTATGCAGTCGGCCAGGTCGCATCTCGATGATGATCTCATGACCTCTACTGTCCCCTCTTCGTTTTGACCCTGGTGTCCACGATGAGTTCGTCCTCTCTCACCTCCACTGGTGGTTAAAAACAGTAGCTCTGACTGCTATATTAACTCTCACACGACAAGGAGCGTTCCGAACACTCATATGTTTTCAGCAACATCACAGCACTATCCCATTGCATCTAGCTATTAATATTTTAGTGAAGCAGTTTTTTTTCTCCTATTTTTTTTAAATTGGCGGCTCGCTGAACTCCGCCTCCGATTTAACCGTAGGAGTTTTTTTACTGCTTCTTTTCTAGTTCACCGTTTATGTTAAAGATTGTTGACTATTCTTTTAAAAATGGCAAATCGTTCTGAATCGGATATGCCTACCATATTGTTCATTTCTGCTGTTAATAGGGCTGCTCACATAGTGAAGTAATTAACACGGCCTATCAAAATTGTCTTGGACAGCAAGGAAGAGGCTAAGCTGCGTCTCTCTAGGAAGACCAACCTCAACTACCTTGTACTCGAATAGGTGCCAGCTAACTAACCTAAAATTCATTTATTATTTGCCAGTTTACAGGCAAGATCTAAACATATATACAGTAGAGGGTCGATCTGACAGTTGAAAAAACTCCTGATCGTTCTTTCAGGTGTTTTCAGGAGAAAAAGCTGCAGCTTATTGAGGGATTAAGTTCAGGACCTGGAAGTGTTGACACAGGTGCACGATGTAGTACTTCTCCTTTCAGTGTTATGTATCCGCTATTATGCACCAGCAGGTATTTTGGCGAACTGCTGTTCGCTTAAGACTGAGGAATAAGCCGATTAAGGTCTGCAGAGCCAGCAATATTGCCCTCAGCATTAAATCTGACAGAGGATTCAGAGTCCGTGATGGCCATCAGAACGAAAGAGAGCTTCCGCAGAGTGAGCACCCAAAATTTGAGGAAGGTGGCCTGAATGTAGAAAACTATTGACAGCTCTCGTAAACAAAGGATAGGTTTGCTGATTTTTGATACTTCTGGGTAGCTTATTCCAGATTGCTATAGCGTTTACCGAAAAAAACAAACGGTATCTAACGGTGCCTGCCAGAGGAAGAAATAAAAATAAAGTTCGATGAATGGTGCACCGAGAGTGGTCAAGGTGCCTCAGAGATATAAGGGGTTTAAATGTACGACTGTATAGTAGTTTAAACAGTAAAAATAGTCCCTTCTGTAATCTGCGAAGCCACAGCGGGCCAAGGCTTGTAAGCTCACAGGGTTGTTGGTAGGACAGATTTCTGTGTTCTGAATAGAAAACTCTTTTTAAAGAAATGCTGGACTGATTCTATCTTCTCCCGTTCACTAGCATGCAGAAGGCTAAATAAGAACGAGTAGTAAGCCAAACTAGTTCTGACATACATTTTATAAAAGCTGGTTCTAATATTCACGGTTTTAAAATTTCAGAGAATAAACCCAGTCGTTTGGCCTGCTTTCGAGATAATCAGGGCGCAGTGCTCTGACAGATTAAGACTACTAGAATATGATATGCCAGATCCTTTATAAATCCCGGTACATTTAGGTCGTGACCGTATCAGATGAGCTGGGGCTGATTGTTGTCGCAAATAACCATAACGGAGCACTAGTACCAAGAAAGTGAAAGGCCTTATGTGCGACACCACTGAGCGAAGGCCTGAGGATCCTTTTTTAAGAGCTCAAGCATGATTTATCGATCAACTGGTTTATATCGATAGGCAACGTTGAAATCGTCAGGGCCTACCCTACTCAAAACAATCAGGAACAGCGTTGACAAAAAAGCCGAAATAAAGGCAGGCTGAGCACGCGTCCCTGAATAACTCCACTCCTCACATGTGTGGGGATTAAGATAACATCGGGAATTTCAACTCCTTGTGTGCGAACATTTAAATAGGAGGATTTTAATTTCAAAACTTGTTATCTATGCCGAAGGAGGCAAGTTTCAGCAGAAGAGATCCTGGTCAATACGAGCAACAGCCTTTGTGAAATCGAAATAAACGGTGAACATGGCAAAATCGCTGTCTCTAGATTGTAGCACATGATCAAAGAAAGAGAGCTGGCAAGTTTCACAAGAGCTTTTTTCGAGAAAACCATGCTGGATTGCATTAATTAGGTTATTTTCTCTTAGGTGACAAATCATCTTGTCTTTGATCAAGGTCTCTAAGATCTTCGAGGCTGCCGGTAGTGTATTTTCGGGCCTAACGTCGTCAAATGACGTACGTCAGCCCTGTTATGGTACAGGCAGAATGTGCGATTCCTTACATGGAATAGAGAAGGTTTCACTTTCAAAGAGACAGAATAAATATCTTATACAGAAGTGACGGAAATATATCATTTGCATCCGCCTTTAGAACGCTGAACGGGACGCCAGCTGGTCCAGGACTAAAAGATTGACGAAAAGGCAGAATGGCTACGGTCACGTCCCAGAGGGTAAAAGTTATGGTTTCGAGGACGTAACCGGTCCGAACCCGGATGTTTGGAAATGGGGTGACCGAATGTTCACTAAACGTTCTGGGCAAGAAAGCATTGAAGCTATCAGCTGTCAACTTAGCGTATGCTATAGGTTTTCCTAAGGCGTCTCAATGTACGGGGTGCTGCATTTTTCTCTGCGATTTATTGTGTGCGAAAAGAGTTTTGCAACATTTATCGAAGGGTTTTTGGCAAATTTCATCTCCTCAGTTAGTCTTTTTTCGTCAGACAGCCTCTAAGCCTCTTCAAAGATTTGTTGGATCAAGGGCGTCATTTTGTAGGTGAAAACGATGGGAAAGTCTACGCAGTCTATGGTGGAAGGATAAAGGGAGGTAGACTTCAGCCTTGACATTAATTCTTTTCTTACGGGAAACAAAACGAGAAATTATTGGAGCTATAACTTGGTACAATGTATCAGTAAAAACATTCACATACAAACATAGAAAGTAGTTATTCTAATCGTAGGAAATAAGATGTGTTAGTAATTCCCCTATATTTGCTGATCGGAGAAGATAATATATTCAAGCACTAAACCGGCGTCTATAACACCACTGTTGTAGTAATCAAACTGAAGTTCCGGTTCTTTAGTGAATACTGAGGCAAAAAAACTTCGGGTAGGATAACAATCTAACGTGCAGATTGATCAAACGCAGACATTAAACTAACTAGCCTACCTGCATTCAACCGAAGAATGCACATTTATCTTAACACTGATTCTATTAACCTTTTATTTTCAAAATCTCTTCCGAGCAGCTTTCTTCATGACACGGAGAAAGGGCCATCGGGAATTTAATTGCTCTTCTTGAAGCTACTTGTATCGACTTTGATTCCCCGAGGAACTATGATGTCTCCTTATATCACAAGTCATTCAAACGATGAAGTCATTCGGACGTTCACATTCGGACGTTCACGTCCGGATGTACACAGTCTAAATTGCTCACATTTTGTTGGATACTTACGAGCAGCAGAATTCAATTCTGGATCCCAAAGTGCTGAAGCCTCAAGTTGACTGACACATTTTCGCGAGGTTTCTTTTTATGTGCTTTAGTGCCCAAGACCACACTATATCGATTTTTCATTATCTCATTCTGAAACACTACTGCAGTATTAGCCCCCTCTTCCGCCTCACTCAACTCTGCCTCCATTTTAAGGAAGTTTTTTCACAGCCTATTTTCTGGTTCACAATTAATTTCAGAACATAGCTAAATATTACCCTAACACGACAAGTTCTGTCTACATTACAAAATATTTGATCATTTTATTGGCACACATATTTATAATTTTATTTTGGTACTAGTGTTTGTTTCGACAGTGCCTTCCCAACCCTAACCAAATAGAAATTCTAAACTAATCCATTCGAACGTTGAAATTCGCCTTTTAATCTAGGCATAAAATAGCAATAGGAAGTTTCTAAAATTTTCTTAAGAACCTCATGTCTGTACGCGTCCCTTTTATTCATAAAATTCATATGCTTTATCGTTTTCCCACCCCTTGATATGGCTCGTTGGTGCATGAATTTTTCAATTCAGACATTAATACTCTCTCATTCAGAATACTAAAAATGGCCATTCTTACCATAGCAACAAAGCTAGAATTCAAATATCGACAGAAACCTGTCTGTTGACGATTTGAAAAACTTCAATGACAGTTTTTTATTCATCCCACCCCAACGTCTATGTTTGAATGCGTCGTTATAAAAGCGCTTGATCTGTTATCCTGGTTTCAAGGCTACACGTCATTTATTAGCCGATTCGCGTACCGGGTCCCGTTATAGGTGGTCATTCTCACAGACTCCTTGTTTATTCTCAACAAAACTCAATATGCCTCTTCGGCTGGATGTTAGGAAAAAGCTATCGTCGCGTTCAGATAGAGTGAAAGCCATTGACTTACACTCGTCGGAGCCGTGGATATGCGCTTCCCTTTATAATGGAAACATACACGTCTGGAATATCGAAACCCAACAATTGATTAAAACCTTTGAAGTATGTGCTGCACCAGTCAGAGCTGTTCGGTTTGTGCCAAGAAAAAACTGGCTAGTCACTGGGTCTGATGATATGATGGTAAGTTTACTTGACAAAATTTATTAAGTGTCATCCACTTAACTTGATCTCTCGCTGGAAGTCACTTCTACGAGCTTTAACTCACTCGGATGCTGTTTATGCCAAAAATGCACCATACCTCATTAATCTTGAACGGTTCAGTTCGTTTTCGATTTACCCTTCCCCTATAACTCATGCGGCCAGGCCCTTGCCAACTTCATTTTGGCGAAAGCTTTTGGTGCACACTATAAGTGCAATCGCCTTCAATTTTTTTATTTAGCAAACATGAGACTTGAAGGTGCAACTTGTTTTAGTCCTGATTATAATAATGGTAATTGGCTACAATTTCAAGCATAATATGGGTGACTTGCTAGACAGATTAAGGCAAAAGCACTAGCCTTGTTTAAAATAGCGAGTCAAGTCATACGTTGCAGAAAACTTCGTGTGCTGCTTCCGCTTGAGATTCCGGCTCTTGCACTAGTATCTTCGAAGAGTTCCGAAAAATTAGTTCCTTGGCCGCAGAGGTGACGACTCTTACAAGCTACAATGTAGTACATCTAAATATAACTTCCTTATAGTAAGTTTCTTGTCAATATTCACGCTCTCTTATTCAGACTTATCTTATCCCTAAGGTAAATCAAAATTTTTACCAAATCGATGAAATCATGCAGAGCAGTTTTTTGCACTAAATACGGGAACATCATTAGCTTACACTGCACGCCACTGATTATGATTTCTATCGTTTCTTGTTTTTTTTTACCTGGCTAGAACATCATAGTACCATCCTGCCGAGAACTTAGACTGTTTCAAGTGAGAAAAAGTGTGTGTAGAATTGCGTTTAAGTTTCGTGACCTGTTGTCTATACATCACTTCATTCGATAACTGATCTACTGTAATAGAGGCTCGTAATCTCATCTTCAACAAATTTTGGCTCATATAAATGACCTTTTGTATACTTTCCATTTTTATTTTTAGCTGCGGGTTTACAACTACAATACTCTAGAACGAGTCCACCAGTTTGAGGCCCACTCCGATTACATTCGCTCCATTGCCGTCCATCCAACACAGCCCTTTATTCTCACTAGTTCCGATGACATGTTTATCCGCCTTTGGGACTGGGAGAAAAACTGGGCTTGTGCTCAGGTCAGTTTTCTGTCTGTCGGCGCACCCTTACTGCTACAAACAATACAGCCATGCGGACCGATGAGTCCATATCTCTCCTTGCGGAGTGATAAAATGCTGGATTTTTCTCTTTTCCGCGAAAAATAACACTAATCATGTTTTCCTTTTAAATTTTGCTGAACGTTTGAATGCCATCCTAGAAACAGCCTCTATTCGACACATATCCTAATAAAAGGCCATTCACCCTTACGCCTAAAAATAATAAGCAGGACTAAACCTAAGACCTCTATAGACGCAAAATGGTATGACCACAACTTGCGAAAGTTTTCTCCGCAAACGGTTGAAACCCCTTACGCCTCGGAAGTCTCGCGTTTTTGGTGGCCTAGTTTCTAGAAATTCCTCCATGCCGTTAAACTTCTTGTCTTATAAATAAGCCTGTCGCCTTAAGAACCCCTTTCGTCCAAAAATATATATGATCGCTTTAAAACATTTTCTTGGTCCTAAAAATTGAAACTCCAGAAAATGGGAACTTACGTAATTTCGGTCAACGCTTATTCGTCAATCAACTACTTATTCGTCTTTTCAACTCTTTAGCCCTTCCAGTCAGAATGGCAGAGTCACTTCGTCAGATAGGCCACTAAAAACGTGTTCTGCAAAAGTAGATCGCTTTTTCTTAGTGATGAAGTGCATTTAGTTAGTCTTGAGGGTAGTTTTGTTTCTTATCCTCTCTGATATCTTTCATCCTTACTTCTTCATGTCTTCAGCAAGTAAGGACATTACAACTTGTGCACATACCTTCCAGGTTTTTGAGGGTCATACACACTACGTGATGCAGTTGGTCATCAATCCCAAGGACAACAACACGTTTGCCACTGGTTCCCTCGACAAGACGGTGAAGGTCTGGTCACTGGGCTCACCACAGGCCAACTTCACTCTTGAGGGTCATGAGCGTGGCGTCAATTGTGTGGATTATCATCCAAGCGCAGACAAACCTTATCTGGCCAGTGGCTCCGATGATCGTACTGTGCGCGTGTGGGACTACCAGACCAAACTTTGTGTTCAGATCCTTGAAGGTCACTCACAGAACGTCAGGTTGGTCATTCACCTATTCTACCCTTTCTTGCTACTATTGAAGGGAAACATTGATGGAGATTGTGCGCACTCTACATAAGGACTTTTGGTTTTTTGAATGAGGGATTTGAGTCTTAGCAGTTTGTCAGCTTGCTATCTGTTTTAGACTTCGAACGAATAAAAGCGGACTTGTCTCCATTTCTAAAATAACTTCATAGAATCTTAAAATGTAGCTTGAAATCTAATGAGGATGCTCTGGTTGAAGAGAAACTTCACGAATTATACATTTCTGGAGTGTTCATGACGTGAAATACGTGCTCATCTCTCTAGGGCGATCATGTTTATACCATCGCTTGTGGTTAAATTGTCCCAAAGCCTTTACCTTTGATGACTAGGAACCGTTTCATTTCGATTCATGGTTCATCTATACGGCCTGTACGGTGTACGGCACGCCGTGCTTCGATGACATGGCAGACTTCTCGCCTCACTGCCATTACCAGCGTCAGTGGAATATAAAATTTCATAGAACTTCCTCCGAAATATTGATGAAATAAGTCGAGCCAGTTCTCAAAGTGGTCATTTCAATGTCGTTTCTTCTGAAGGGTGACGTTCGATCTAGGACATTAATATGGAAAATGCACTAAAACCACTTCAAACTTCTTTTTCGTCGGACTTGGATATTCAGATAGTGTCGTAACGTGTGTTGTCTGTCTCTTATTAGACGAAGTCTTTGTACTTCGGGTAAACTGTGGTGGTGGGGAAAGGCATCCTATTATCCTCTTTTTCTCGCCTATATTGCGGTATTTATGATCATTATAGGAGGGGTTGCGTCATTATATACCTCTAGTTTGGTTAAGGTGTCACGATTAATCTGCATTTTTTCGGAATTTTGGAGAACCTATAACCAACGTCAATTATAAGACATTCTATCATGTTTTGCCTGAAAGACATTTGAACTGTCCACTGGTTCGATCTGACAACTCTTGGCTGCGAATATAATCTTGCCTTTATCACCGATGATGGTCTGCCTGTGTTTATGACGCTGGCATTCACCGACTCAAGGGCGATCCTGATAACGGCTTGCCTACTGCTTATCCACTTGCTTCCTTCCACCAACCTGTGCAGCTCGCTCGCCTTTCACCCTGATCTGCCCATCATTCTGACCGGTTCGGAGGATGGCACAGTGCGCATGTGGCACTCAAACACTTATCGTCTAGAGTCCACTCTGAACTACGGACTGGAGCGAGTGTGGGCAGTTACCTGCCACAAGGGCAGCCAACAGGTCGGCATCGGCTATGACGAGGGTACCATCGTCATCTCCCTGGGCCGTGAGGATCCCGCCATGTCGATGGATTCGTCCGGCAAACTGGTGTGTGCCCGCCACGCTGAGCTAGTGCAGGCCAATATTCGTTCCGTCATCGCTTCCCTTACCTCCGAGGAAGGGTCTGCTACAGCCCTGGAGGTTTGTTCCTCATCTGCTTCTTACTATGACTCCTCCTTACGAGAATAGGAACACTCTCCAAGTTATAAAGGGGTCCTGCATATAATTCCAGGAGGGGTAAATATTCCCGTGTCCTAGCCCTAATATCAACTCAAACCGTATTCCTGATCTTACCTTTAACGCTACAGTTAACGATTACAGTTAACCTTAGCCCTGCACTCCACAGAAACCCTTAACCTGAACATAACCCTAACCTTCAAACCTAAATCTTATTTATCTGGAATTTGGCGTAAAGCCACCTGTATTACGGTCGGTTACTGTGCTCATGTTCTACCAACTAAACTTTGCATTCATTGATCTATTCCCCGAAATGGTCAACCGTGCTTTAGGGTATTTAAATTAACGGTGAACGCTAACCGCATAACAAGTGGACGTCCCACTGAATTTGTTTCCAAGAAATTACACAGTCCTGCTTCATTATTCGGGCTCTTGTTATAGTTGAATGTAACTATTTGTATTCGTACACTACGGTTAGTTGGGTAAAAAATCACGTCCTCTTGAAAATTATCAAGCGAAGCTATGCAATAACTCCGTCGAATGCTTTTGAAAGAGTTTTCTTCTGTATGCGTGTTTTGGTTTTAGTTTGATTAGGCCCCATGTTGCTCCACAACGATTTTCAGGGTGATACGCCATGACAATGTATAAAACTGCCTTCCAGTACTGGGTCCTCTGTTTTATGGGCGCAAAGGACGCGATTGCCAAACAAAAGGTACTTAGGTGGCAATAATGACGACAGAGAGGGCCAGAGACTTCAAATGCTCTTCAATACGGAATAATTTGTCCCGAGTATTTATCCGCCGTGGCGTTGTCTCGTCCGCTCTGAAGCATTTCTAAGCTGTCCTATCTGACAATTCGACCGTCGTATCCGACGAGGTCCACTTTGTGCTCCACAACACGGTAGCGCAGAGATGGTTACTGATGCCTGCATTAGTTTTAAGTGATATTAGGCTTGCACTGCATCTACAGCACTCTCTCTCTCTTCCCTCGTCCACCTGTGCCCGGTGTCAAGGGTGAGTCAAGAAGATTGGAAGCGGGGTCGGGTGCAACTGGCCGGCGTGGCATGAGCCTTCGCCCACGCGTACCACCTCCCCCCTCCCTCATGTGCGACACATTTTTGGGAGTGCGTCCCCAATAGCGTCTGCTTTGCCCTGATCCAGCGCATTTACCACGCTGTCCGTTTAGGGGTCCAAATGAACTGTTCATACCTGCTTTTTAACGTCTTCTTTGATGCAAACCAGGATATCTAGGCCGGTCCAAACCATCTTGTAATTAACTCCTGTGAAAGTAAAAGGGAGGTGTCGTATTGTCTTAATACTGATTTTTATGGACACGCTATTTCCTACAATGTTATTATGAAATAGCGTTCTTGTAATCAAGAAGTTTTTGGTTTTTTAGAATCGCTTAAAACCACCAAGTGAGGCTTTACTAGGAGTATTTCAACCCCACCTAAAAGTTTTGTATTTCTAAAGTCCGATCAGACTTTTTGTTAGCTTCTTAGGTCTTGATTCCACCTGCACATTTTATTTAAGTGTGGCTTACCTATGTGATGTACCTACTTGTCAAGTTTGTATGTACTTGTACTTGTTACCAAGGTTCCCGACTGTAATTTGGTACTGTGGGCTTTCCACCCTGATGGTAGTAATTAATCTCACTTGTTTCATCCATGTGGACATTGATTATGCTAAACCTGTCCTCCGGCGCAACATAGCAGTCTTACTACATGGTGAATGTTGGGCATCATCCAATAAGACCGCCTGCGCCACGCCTTTTTTCCGTAAAGCATGCCAATTTAAATCCACTATTCACCATTGTTCCTACCGTCTTCTTGTGCTGCAGGATGGAGCTCGTTTGCCGATAGCCTACAAGGAGATGGGTGCTTGTGAGATATATCCTCAGACCCTGTCCCACAGTGCCAACGGTCGTTTTGTTGTGGTATGCGGCGATGGAGAGTACATTGTATACACAGCCATGGCCCTGCGGAACCGCATGTTTGGACAGGCTCTGGAATTTGTCTGGTCGCAGGCCGACACCAACATGTATGCTGTCCTGGAGACCAACGCTATCTTCAAGGCAAGTAGCCCTGACGTTTTCCAAAATAATTTCGATAATTGCTCTGTTTTGTTCACCTTGTTTCCCAGTCTGCATAAATTTAATACCCATATTAGTTTACAGCCATAAGAACTAAAAGATGCGTTAGAAAACGTAGTTTTTAAAGCGCCACCGTCTTCTACGCGATGCATTGCCTCGCTTTATGAAAATGTAACCGATCAGACACTCAAATTTTATCATACCTCCCAAACCCACCTCCTAACACGTTTTTTTGGAAATATCGAGTTATTTTGATGTATCTTCTTGACTATGGGGTTGGCAACGATGATAACGGTCATGGCCATGACAATTATTATTATGTTGACTGTGATCGCCATATCCTTAATTTTGTATATTTTATTTCTCCGTCTTCTCCGCACGTATGTGTGCCTGCAGATTTTCAAAAACTTCAAGGTGCACAAATCAATCAAGTTGGACTTTGGTGCGGACCAAATATTTGGCGGTCACCTCTTGGGAGTCCGATCAGTGGCTGGTTTCACTTTCTACGACTGGCAAACGGGCGAACTAGTGCGACGCATCGATGTGATGCCAAAGGCAGTCTACTGGGCCGATGGGGGCCAGTTGGTGGCCATCTGTACCAAGGACTGCTTCTACATCCTGCGATATCTACCAGAGGCCATTGCGCAGGCGGAAGTTACTGAGCGTGGCCCCGATGGTTTTGAGGCCGCATTCGAGGTAATTTAGGACTGACTTCAGTTCTGCTCCGTCACTGTCATATATTTGGTTGGCTATCACGATTGACAGCTTTCCAGAATTCTTTTATGAATGCTGTCTCTTTGTCACTTACGCAACCTTGATAGAATGTCGCGCACTGACTAAAGAAGGCAGTCAGCTCTGAAGGTAGAAATTATCGCAATGACAGTGATATTGACTGCTTTCGGGAGGCACATCTTTCGGGGCTTTTAACTCCTTTTTTGAGTAGATAGATTTTGTCGTTCAGTGAACAGCCTTAGCAGTCAGCTTTTTATCCTGCTAATCATTTTTTTCGAGATATGTTACCGGCAAAAATAAGAAACGGAGTGTCCCTTTCTGGCTTTTTAGCCATAATCGAATCTTAACACCCTAAGATCCGGTGCTTGCACACCCGATATTTTAATCCGGATCCCATGTGCAATTTGCATTGAATGCCCACCTTTCTATCTGTACCTACTATCTGGATCACCATCTTTTCGGCTGAGATCAGGATTGTTCGAAGTTGGGTAAGAATGACTCGCACCAATCCATACCAATTGCATTACAGACATGGATATGTTTCGACTGTCGTGTTCAACGATTTCCACCGTATGCTGTGCAGGGACGGTGTTTCGCGTTGGATTATAGTGAGAGTAAACTTACGCTGCATCTACCTCACTCTCCGTTCCACTTCCCCACCTGGACCCGGTATCAAGACTTAGTCAAGACAGGAGATGGGAGAGGGCGCAGGCCCACGCACTGTGGTCCAACACAAAGCAAGAACACAGCAGCATGAGAGAGGGGTGGCTCGGATCCCAACTGAGTTAAAGTGCAATAAAGGCCATATTAAGAAGGAGCCATCGCAGCCTGACTCTCAGTCCGCCAGTCGTCCATGGCGCACAAAACACACTGAACTGACCACGCGGTTCGAGTTATCTCGTCAATTGGCAACCTTCCAAGCCACGGCTTTTAGTGCACCATGATAGTTTCAAGCGCGTTAGATTGTTTATAGTGAGGAAAATTCGCTAAACCGTCAACCTCACTCTCTCCCCCACCCCACAATCAAACCACCGCCCGAGCCGGTCAGTTGTCTGATGTGGGAGATGGCGCATTGACTGACGGGCCGGCGTATCATGACCCGGCCACCATAACGCATACGCCAGGATTCACTAAATCAGGGGCTATGGGGGAGCCATCGCCGTCTGACTCCCAGTCCACTGGTCAGCCACTCAGCACACAACATACACTGGGCCGATGGCATGGACTGGTTGTAGCGTCAGCTTAGCAGCCTTCCAAGCGATGGTTTCTATGAAACCGTGATATTCTCAGGTACATGATGATGGTGAGGGTGTTGTGTATGTATTGGTGAAGGTAGTTTGCGCTGGTGTGGTTTACCGCAGGTTGTCGCGGAGGCACGTGTGCCCTAATAGGCCCATGCGGTGTGTAAAGGTGCGGGAGCAGTGAAGGCAGTGGAGGCGGGCGCGGGGACTGTATGTCGGAGCATGTTGTTCGTGGTAATGAGGGTGACACTGGCGGTGCGAATGACAGGAGCAGAGGGTGTGCATGAGGTACCGGTGTCGGCTTTGCGGTGAATTCCGCTGTTATGGATGCGCATGTGACCGAATAGGCGCATGCGAGGAGTGAATGCGCGAAGACAATCAAGGCAGTGGAGATGACGATCTCTGCTGTGTGTTGGTGCTCCAGGCACTGGTTCACCAGTCTCTGTACGATGGATTTGCAAGTAACCGACCAGGCCGATGTGTTAGGTGAATGTGCGGTCGCAATGAGGACAGTTTCGGAGAGAGTTCTCATCGCTGGTGGTGGTGGTGGTGGAGATAACAGGTGATGAGTATTGGCATGTTGTCTCTATGATGGTGGGACTAGTGGAATTGGTGCCAGGAGTGAGGGTGGGGGGGGGGATCCGAAGGATGGTTGGCAGAATTTGATGTTGAAGTTGGAGTTGTCGGATTGTTGTTGCATTGCGTCCGAAGATGTTTGACCAGGCCGATTCGCGCGCGGAAGGTGCGTTGACAGCGCGAACTTGTTGGAAGGGCTTGGGCATTGGCGGTGCTTGTCCGGGGCGCTGGTGACTTTTGTACCGCTCTTTTGGTCTTGGCGGTGGCGATCCGGTTGGCCTTGTAGATTGCTGCCCCTGTCTTCACTGTCCTCCTCCAGGCTGGTTGGTTCCGGGCGACGTCCTAGTGTGCGGGGTTGATCTGCAGTTGCTTCCGGGAGGTCTTCAGAGTGTCCTTGTAGCGTCGACAGGAATCCGTGGTGGCATCTATATAGTAGAGCCATTTGGGTAGTCGTTCGTCCTCTATCCTCTCAAGGTGGCCGCTCCAGCGCAGTTGCAGATGTTTCAGCTGACCGTAGATGCTGAGAAGGTCTGTTCGTTGCAAAATTTCCGTGTCCGGGATTCTGTCTTGCCATATTAGCTTTAGTATTCGGCGGAGGCAGCTGAGGTGAAAGTGTTTGAGCTTCCGTGCCTGTTTTTGGTAGATCGTCCAAGTATCCTCGCCATATAGCAGCGTCGGCACTACGACAGCTTTGTGATGGTGCTGAGGTGGAGACCGTGTCGATTCGAGACCACGTTCTGAATGCGTCCAAAGGATTAGCTGGCTTTGGCGATCTGATGGGCGATCTCATCGTCGGAGAAGACCGTTGTCATTGAAGCCGGCGAGACCATGGGGACCCAGCACTCCTCTCCACGTGGCATTGTCTGTCCCGAAGCGGGCGTTAAATTCACCAAGGACAATTAACTTATCCGCCTTCGGCACAGTCGCCAGGAGGGCGTGTAGATCCTTGCAGAATTTATTCTTTGTCTCATCGCAGCTTGTCAGTGGGGGTGCGTAGTCGTTAATGATGGGGGCGCACTTGTCTCCCCGGAGAGGCAGGCGGATGCTGATCAGGCGATCATTGATACCCTGCGGCAAACAGGGCAGACGTCCCACGATGTCGTTCCGGATAGTAAAGGTGACACCGGCGTTGCGTCGCTTTGCATTTAGCCGGCCGCTCCAGACGAAGGTGTGGCCGGCACCCACCTCCAGCTGACCCTGCTCAAAGAATCGGGTCTCGCTGAGAGCAACAATATCTACCTTGTAGCGCGCTAGTACCCGACCGACTCACGCCGTCCTCCGTTCCTATCGGTTGCTCCTGGGATTGCATCAAAAGGATCGAATATTCCAGGCTGCTAGAGTGAGCAAGCTCACTCGAGCAGTCCGGGGGTACTCCGGAGGGTACGGTTGTTATTGGTATTGTTTAAGTATTTCGATCGCATGTAATGGCAATCTACTAGCCACGGTCTGCTGCAGCTGCCATGAGACCCAGCATTTGGTTAGGGCACCTTTTCTAGCCCCCGCCCCCGCCCCCGCGAGGGGTAAGTAGGGCTGCTTAGTCATCCCCGGTGGCTACCGAACTCCACTATGGGTCACGATTTGGGTTAGTGAGAGAACGACCGAGTTGCATGGTCCGCCTACGTGATTGCATGTTGCCCTCGCCGTAGAACTTTTCCGACCTTGGGGGAGGAGGGAACGGTGAGAGGTGAGGGGGAGAAGTAAGAGTAAAAGAGAGGAGAGGAGTGGGCTGGGAAGTGGAGAGAGTGGGACGGGCAGGAGAGCTGCCAACCGATGGGATAGCTTGGTTGTCATCTGGATTAATGGTAAGATTGTAATGCCCTATTTTTAACTACTAAAGCCGTTAATGATATCTAGCCTTAGACATCTCATAAACAGGGATATCGACCTGCACATGAAGAAATCAACATTAATATCCTGGCAGGACAGCCAAACAGACAACTCTAAGTTGTTTTCGCAAAAACAGATTTCTGTTTACCTTTGAATTGCGGTCTACAGTTCTCACAGGTGATCGCACTCTAAGAAGCAGTCGGCAACCGATAACAATTTTCGACAAAAATGATGTTAGAATCCAAATCCTCCCGGTTGGAGCTTGGCACTGTCGGCTGATTACGGCAAATAATCTAGAACTAGGTGTCTCATGCCTTCTTTTTCTTAACAGTGCTGCTCTCCTGTAGGCCCACTTTGCTGGTCTACGGACCAACAGAACCGTTTTTTGCTCGTGTAATAGTGATGATTGAACTGTGGCTTGGGACCGTAGCTTGGAAGGCTGCCAACTAACGCTTACACGAGATCACGTCGGGCCAGTGTATGTTGTGCGTTGAGTGAGTTGAACTGGAAGTCAGGCGGCGATGGCTCCTTTTTACCCCCTGGATTTTTGGGAATCATGGTGAGTGCGTTAATGGGGCCAGGTCGTGCTGTGGTGCGCCGGCCCGTCAGCCGATGCACCCTCTCCCACATCAGATAACTGACCGGCTTGGACGGTGGTCTGATTTTGTGGGTGGAGGAGAGTGAGGTTGATGGCTCAGCGCATGTTTCTTCACTATAAACAATCTGACGCGCTTGAAACTATCACTGTGCGCTAAAAGCTGTGGCTTGGAAGATTGCCAACTGACGGGATAACTTGGACCGCGTGGTCGGTTCAGTGCGTGCGTTTGTGCGCCATGGACGACTGGCGGACTGAGAGTCAGGCTGCAATGGCTACCTCTTAATATAGCTTTTATGGCACTCCCACTCAGTTGGGATCCGAGCCGCCCCTCTCTTATGCTGCTGTGTTCTTTTTTGGTGCTGGACCACAGTGCGTCGGTTTCCGCCCTCCCCCATCTCCGGTCTTCTTGAACCAGTCTTGACACCGGGTCCAGGTGGGTGAGTGGAACAGAGAGTGAGTTAGATGTCTCGAAAGTCTGCTCTCACTTTAATCTAGCACAAGTCATCCTCCCTGCACCATCCTGGTGTGAAGCATACGGTGGACATCGTCGAAATCGCAGTTGAATTGTCGATTAAACTCTCATCGCGAAATCAGCCTCCGACGTCTTTCCTCCGTCGCGGTCCTGTTGTCGTCGATAGCTTTCATCGCCCCGGACTTCCAACTAGCATATGGCACATTCTTCACCAACACCGGACTAGCTGCTTGATTACGTTTTCACGTCGCCGCCCATGCTGGTGAAGTAGCTGTCCAGCGGACCATCACTTAAGCATTTTGTTCCCCGGACTAGTTTCGACTGTGTCTGTGCTGTGAGAAGGGCAAAAAGCGCATCGCATGACCTTTAAACTATTGCTGCTTAACCCAGTAAGTCAGCATTGGGCAACACACAGAGAATTTTCAATTACTTTGATCGAAGCCTGCTGTAAGCAGTCTGAGCACTCATTGCGGAGGGCTAAAGAAGGCGAGTAAAAAAGGCTGGAAATAAGGGTTTAACGCGTGTGCGGTGACTGTGAGTTTAGGAGAATTTTGCACAACTGTGCCAGATTTGTGGCAGGGTTTATTTTACTCCAACCCTTCCCTCCAGGCGGGCTATCTGAGAGTGGCATCGGAAGTAAATTAAATCGCGTTACGCAACAGCAGGTGAGAAACCGTTGTTAATTTTTTCACATCAGCCTGAATATCTCCGCTGTGGTTGCAAACAAATTGGGTTTTCTTGTGTGCATGCTTTCGTACGTGTTATGCTCGGCATGACCCGACGTTCCTTCTCTCCAAATTGACAGATGCGTCTGAGGTAACCGTAGTGAGTTACTTCCTCGACCGGCCACCAAATCGTCACAATATCATCCTCTGATTGGGCCACCTTTTTGGCGTTGCTTGAGGAGATTCATCATCAGACAGCCATCGCGTTTCATTAAAAAGTTCACTTTATTTTGCATGCATCCTAAAACAGGACCGACACTGCTTTTAACAGCAGCAATTACCACTTCTGCAAGCATGTCTTTACGTGTTGCTGCGTCTTTGTGTGCGTTATACCCGTTTGCCAAGCTTCCTCTTCTCTTCACTCCTCGTGGGTGACTACACATGACATTTTGCGAAACGTCCAGCTCTGTCCTCAAGCTCAAGCAGATCTCTGTTGGCAGTAGCTACCATTGGTTCATTCAGGAGGGTGGCCCACTTCGTGCGACTGCTGGTAAGGCTCGAGAGTGAGCCCCAAGGCAGAACGGGATGAGTGTGTTCCGTTAGCGATCGGTGAGCGTTCATCAGCGAACCTCTTCCAGTTTCATATCTCCGGACAGACCATTATCTAACTGTGTCTTACTGTGGTGCATCGTCGTCAAAAGGTATTCATATATTGCCAGCTGCTTCTATCGCTTAGTGTTCCCTCGTTTGAACGCGACAGAATTGCAAAATCACGTATTTGAAAAGCCATTTGCGGGGCCTGAACTTTGAAAAAGAGGCCGGAAAATAACTGTTTTTTTTTGCTTTAAGAGGGAGGAACGCGAGGTTCGGATGTGTACAGCTTCATGCGACATGTCCAAACTTCTGCGTAGAAAAAAATGTACGATCTAAAACTATGAGAATCGAGGAAACTCACCATGTGATCTATCAACATTAAATCACTATTTTTGATAGTAGTATTATCGTTGACACTAAAAACATAATTAATTGGGTTGCATCTCGTAGTACTCGTACCATGTAACTTGGTTCGAATGTTTGCCACCGCCCAAAGAAGAACAATAGACATCGCTTTAGTGAGCCTGGCAATTCATTTTGACCTTGCAACAATGCTTTTTATCGTTACTCCTGCGATGAGAACTATCAGTGCCTAGTGTGTACTGCAACTCGTGAAATATGCCTTCATGGACAATTTGCTATCAGCATTGATGAGGAGCAGATAAGTCTGGTAAATAAATTTAAGTCTCCGTCGCGTGCAAGCCTCCACTTAAACTCCTTTCCTACTCTAGGTACTAGTTCTTAAAGCTAGCGGAAAATCGGATATTTGTTTAGGAATAATTGAGTAACGCTTAGTTTTTCGTTGAAATTTGTGCTTTAAGGGGTGAGTTCCTTGGCAGATTTGAAAGGCTTTTTATTGACTCCTACTTTTGTATGAAACTGATCATGACTGACTTCAAGGTCGTGACAACATTGGTGAGCCTTAGAACCGCCAAAGGCTCCACCAACACAGCCACGGGACCCAAAATGCGTGCTTTGAGTCATTCACAATTAGGCTGAAAATGCCTGCCCAACTGGCTGATACGTGTGGAATCCAATCATTTTATCAACCTCCTTGTAAATTAAAATTGAGAACACGCAGCTAAGGTCCCGTGCCTGTGTTGATGGAACGTTTAATTGTACCGAAAACTAGTCGTTTTTGTCGCCGATGAGGCCGTTGCTTTTTTTGCAATTGGAAATTCCATTAAAGTTCAGCTTTCTATAAGATGTCATGCCCGGAATTTGAGAATACCTCAGTCGATCATGCATTTTTTGCAACACGGTTTTAATTTTGGTGCGTTCTTACTGCCTCCAAGCCAACTTGAGTGTGTTTACTCTAAAACCATCGGAAGATATCCGGATGCTGTAAGATTTGTCGGTAAGTTTAGCCAATATGTGAATTTCGAAATACTCTCGTAATCAAACAGGCGTCTAAAAATGTTGATAAATTACGATTTTCGTAACTGAGCTACCTCCGCACACTTTAAAATCCTAATTCAAAGGGTGCTCTGCCATCCTGAAAGTGCCCCTTTAATACGAGACTGTATGTCGACAGAGATTATCTTAATTGTCAGGACCCACTATCGCTCCATCCCTACCCGTTTTCTGGTCATCACTCTCACAGCCGTTCGGTCAAGCGTTTGACAAAGTCCTATCCTGTCACCTTGTCTTCTACAATGGGCCCCTTTGGAGATTTCCTGGACCACAATGGGGACCAGATTGGAACAGGGCATGCGTTAATCTGAGTGGGCAGTCCGCGCATCCTCCATACTGAGTGCCACATATTAGAGTGTGGTTACACACCCAGGCGCGGCTTCATACCGCGCCGTTCATTTGCTTCCAATCCCAACAGCAGGTGGCCAACCGGCTCGGACTGTCAATCGGTGTATGGAAGAAGGGAAAGAGTGATGTCGACTCTGTGGAATCCAACCCCACGACACGGTCAGTGCATTCGTCACTAGGAAAAGTCTGACATGTTCGAATCTATCATAACGCCCTAAAAGTCGTGGCTTGGAAGGCAGGGTACCTGGGTCCTCTCGGGACGGAAAGCCGGACTCAATAACTCTTTCTGAGTGTGGCCACTCAGACGGCATGTGCGCCGCCCCTTTCTTCCGTGGAACCCCGGTCCGTGTGCCGGTAGGAGCAAGTCGTGTGTAGCACGTGCAAACGGGCTATTTAGGTTTTTTCAGCCACTGGATCCGAGCCCGCCTCCTGACTCTGTCTTGCCGCCGTGCTCAGGTGGGTGAGAGAGAAGAGAGTGCGATAGACGCAGTGAAAGTCTGCTATCACTGTGAGCTAAATCACTGGCAATTCATCTTCTTGCGATCACCGCGTCATGGCGCACATGGTTAATATCTTCGCATGTGACGGTCAAACTCTCGTGTGTATTCCGTCGCTCATTGTTTCAAGTACGCCGTTGACTAGATTCTTGGGAGAGCTCTACACGAATTTGATGGTATCAAATTATCAGTCGGGTGCTGACTAACTGACCTCATCTACTTAGCCGATGCCGCCCTGCTAAAGCCATGCATAGATGGTCTGCAGACTGTGACATCGCGGATAAATAAAGTCGCTTAATCGATTGGTTTTTCCATAAATGCTGGAAAGGCTAACGTATTTTTCGGTTACATCCATGACCAGGGGAGGCTGCTGCCTTGAATAATTGAGCATCTTCAAATAACTCAGGGAGAGTCCGCTACCGAATGGTTGGAGTAAGGACACATTCGCCTTCCCCCTAAATTGATACTGCTCATGAGGTTTTCAAAATCCTTGGAAGATGTTTACAGGCCCGATGCGAAATCTCTCTCGCCACAAAGATTTGCATGCAGTGGCTTTCTGCCCGGCCAAGCTCATTTTATGGTTTAGAATGCTGGGCTCTGCGGGCCTGGAAGATGAACGAAAATTGTGGAGTTTGACCCGTTGCCGGAGGACCCTCCTCCAATTGGAGTACTCTACGGACGGTCGCCGATGATTTCTGTTCCAGTACATGGTATCTCAGTTACGACAAATATTGTCTACTTGCTTCCCACCATGGCTTGTACTGCGTCTTGCTTGTGTGCTTTTTGGACTAGAATTTAAGTAATGTCTATCCTATGTAGCATTCTCTCTCCCGTTAACTTCCGTAGTTCAGAAATGTTTAATTGTGAATGCTTCCTTAGACTCACATTCTTATTTTCTTCTGAAAATTTATTCTCTGTTCGTATTTGGACGTTTTTTTTCAGGTTGTCCACGAGGAAGTTAAGGAATCCGTGAAGACTGGCTGCTGGTTCGGGGATGCTTTCCTTTTCACCAACACCGCGAATCGCCTGCTCTACTTTGTGGGCGGTGAGCTGGTAACAGTTGCTCACCTGGACCGACCCATGTACCTCCTAGGCTACCTGGCTAGTGAAAATCGCGTCTTTCTCAGCGATCGAGATCTGAATGTGCGTCCAGGTTTCTCTGCTGCTGTTACCCTTTCTGATCGTTTCATTTAACTTCCCTAAAATCGGTTTTATATCAGCAACTGGATGAGGTGTGTGCGGCCCTTCTCAGGTTAGATGATGTGTTGAGGGGGCTCCAGTCATTCTGACAAGATTGCTTGTGTCTTAGTTGTTTTTGTTTCCGTGAAAGGTGTTTAGGCAGTAAATTTTATCCTTCATCAACATTTTTGGCATTCATGTTATCGACTGAGTCGAAAATAGGTCATCCCTAGGTCTGTGTTCAGCACCGAGATAGTTAGTGAAGACGGTTACAGATTTCTCTTCATGTTCACTTCAGGCAGTCAGTGTTTTCTTAAGAATGATTGCAAAAAAGTCTTTTTTAAAGTTTGTATAGGAAAAGTTAGCTGGCATTGTAGCAGAATTCCAGTTTGAAGAAAACAATGCACTGCTTAACTGACCATTTTCCTTGAGGGAAAGCTTCAAGTCCCATTGAGAAAACAGTCTGCCACTGAAAGTTAAGTCATTTTAGGCTGCAGTCGATGCAATCGGCGCTGAAACGCTACTTGAAAAACCTCCATTTGAGTAGCGTGCTCTGAGTTCGTTCCCGGATAATCGGACATATTTTCATGAGGTTTCCTAGAAATTACGAATACAGGCGGATCCCCAAAAGCCGCTCGGATTGTTTCTTCGAGGTTGTCTTCCTAGCGCTTTGGCTCAAGAGCCTAACCACAAGGATATCCCAGACCATCTGAGAAAGACAACTGAGGTGATTCGGGCACGTTCTTCGCCTTCCACTTCACGAGCCCAGAGTTACTGCCCTCGATCCGGTACCGTTAACCAATCGGAGGCTTTAAAGAGGGGGTCAGTTCAAAACCTGGCTCGAAACAATTCATTAAGGCGTGACAGTGGTTCTTGAGACTTCGGTATTCTACCTTTTTTCGGTGGTGGAAAAGAATGGATTGTAATGTCCAGGCCTGCTGCCATGCATAGAGAAGTACAATCCATGACATCATCGAGGCCGGCTAGATCATGCATGATCGCAGCCGTACGAAGTACATTCCGAATGATTTATTCCAAGTTAGCAATTATCTTCTGATGAGCTGGAAGAAGTGGCCCAAAAGCATCATAGGCGTAGCAGAACTTGTCATACGCCCGCGTTTAGATCACTTTGGACAAATGCAATCTTCCAGCTATGGCATTTTTGATAAGCTTCATGCTTGCTTTCAAGTTTTTGGTACTGTCCTCTAACTGAAGCTAATATCAATTCTGTTTTCGTTGTCTCCTAATGACACCCTTTTCTCTGATTATCAGTCGTGGTGTCTGCATGCTTGGCGACTAGGGTTATTCTGATCAGACGCTTGGTTACTTGTGAATTTAATACTGCTTTCTTTGACCTGACCACCACCGCTAGCTTGAAAGAAGATACTCTCAAACTACGCGTGTCTAGAGCAACACTGGATGCAATTAGATTTTTCTTCCCCAACATAGTTATTAGGGCATGGAATGCCCTACCTGTGGACGTCTTCGTGTCCCCATCTGTGAACACTTAATAGGATGCTTGACCAGTACAACCATACGTACCACCGCATCATCAGAAACAGACCTTTCTATGAAATTTTTACGTTACAAAATATGCTACTGCCTGCGTTTCAGTTATGTTTAAGTGATCATTTCGATACTACTTGACACATTTCAGTAACTTATTAGTTTACACGCAATATCTGTGCCACAGCACGCATATATCGACAGTCATTAGTAGCTACCACACAGTTACATGTTTATTACCTGCATTTATGTAACAAATATTCTTTCCAACGTTCTTTATGCATCGATGCTCTTTCGCGACGTTGTTTTTACCTAATAAGTATTAAAGAAGGCGTTCTTCTACCTTTCCCTTAGTAAATCTGAACTAAACTGAATTTTCTAGCATTTTGATAGAGAGGGTGGTAATTGTGTTTATCTGTTGCCTCTGTGTCACGCTTCGTACTCAGGTTGTTGGCTTCACCCTCCTGCTCTCTGTCCTCGAGTACGAAACCGCAGTTCTGCGGGGTGACTTTACGGTTGCGGATTCCATCCTGCCCAGCATTCCGTCCTCGCATCGCACAAAGATTGCCCACTTTCTCGAACGGCAGGGCTTCAGGCAGCAAGCCATGCGCGTGACTACTGATCCGGATCACAAGTTTGATCTGGCTCTACAATTGAATGACCTCACCACAGCCCACGACCTCATCAAGGACGACGAGGATGTTGATTCAAACGAGTCTAAGTGGCGTCAGGTGCGTTTCGCCTTTGTCCTTCCATTCCTTATGTTTATTTATGCTCACTCTATATGCTTATATGCTCAGAAGCATCCCGTGCCTGTTTGGTTGAAAAACACTGCGTCTTACACAAGCCTTCAGCCACATGCGTCCAATTTGATTACTGAGCGTCCTTTAGTAGGGCACTACCTGCTTTAACTCAGTCCCTGTAGCCGTTGTGGTATGTATAGATGGAGTGGCTGGCTCGAGGGTCAAGATTTAACTTCCACGGTTCCTAAATGTGACCTCTGTGGTACCCCCACGAACTTGCGATTCGATCCGCTCCCCTGTTTCTTTAAAAACCTGGTCGATTCTACAATTACCAGATGGAGTATGGCTTACCCAGACGTGCTGTTTAGATTATAGAAGTGATCTTGTGCAGTTCTGGGCATAGCCACTATGTCGGTGAAATCGGGAGATTACTCCGGACGCGAATGGCCGAGCACGCAACTGTGGTGAGGAGGAAGGACGCTAGCTCTCAGGTTGTAGCTCACTCGATGGGACCCCGCCATGTTTTCAAGTTTGATGAGACCGAACTTCTCCCAAGAGGTTATAACCGCGTGAACCGCGAACTGCTGTAGTCATAGTCCTCAGGCCCACAGTCCATTAACAAGCTCAATGAAATCTCATTCCCATATTCTGTGTTGAGGCATTTTCTGAGCATGGGAATGAGTCAAGTGAGGAGGACTTGGATGACCAATACCTCCGATGACAATGAGCCGAATTGCCGGGTCGTTATCACGCCCACATCCAACATGGATGATGACATCGCGGCCATTAACGACTCGGACGTGGATTGCCTAGCTATTGTCGCATCAATTACGATCTCCGGTGGTGATCGCGTGGCCACTACGTACTATAAAAACTGCTCACCTAGTGCCTTTATCATCCCTACCTGAAGCTGTCTCTGATGATGGGTTCGAGTGAGAATCCGAAACGTCCGTCCTAAAAATGTCTTCTTCCAGGGATCGCGTTTTCTCCTTCTGTGCCTCTTAGCTTTATTAGCCACTGCGCCCGAGCCCGCCACCGGTCGTCCTGAATTGGTCTGGTTTCCGGGCGGAGAGTGTGGCTGGTGCCACAGAAGTCACGTGCAATTTACCGTTCCGTGCCCACCACGCTGTGGAGTACATGGTGGACGTCATCGGAATCGACGGTTGAACTCTCGGGTGTCCTAGTTCAGCTGCAGTTAATCCCCTTCCTGCGCCTTCGACGAACCTGGACTTCTGGAATCTATAGTCACAGCTGTCTTGCTGTCTCAGTTTATTGTCTGAAAACGCAGCCATTGTCTTAACGCGCGAAGTCCAACCACCAACTAGACAATACCCGACTTGACAGAGTTTCTAAGCCCATTTTCAGACTACGCGTAAGGCTGATAACGATGCTTGATGATTGGACACCCATTGAACAGGAGCACTTACTGTGCTTTTCTTGGCCTGGTTCGCCTCGTATCTCAAGTACTCACTTCCCACTTCGTATTCGGTATGTAAGTTTTCTCGCAGACGGAAGCATCCATGGTACTCTCGCTGTTGGTGTTTACTAGGCTGGATATTTTTAGTTCCGTTTCTTTATGTATTTCTGATTATTTCCCTTATCATTCAACCTCCAGCTGGCCGATCTGGCTGTTAAGGAGTGTGACTTCAAACTAGCCCAGGAGTGTTTCTCCAAGACGCGGGACTACGCCAGCTTCCTCTTAATTGCAACCAGCGCTGGTGATATGGAACAACTTGAGGAGCTTTCCAAACTGACAGCAAAAGAAGAGATTGACAACTTGGCCTTCCTTTCTCTCTTCCTTCTCGACAATCTCGAGGGTTGTCTGCAGGTAGATTTCCAGTTTTATGTTAGAAAATACTGTCTACTTTGGATTATTTCAGTAGACACGTTTAATGTTTTATTTCTTTTCCCAGCTTCTCGTCAAGGCACAGCGCTATCCCGAGGCCGCCATCTTCGCACGCACCTATCTGCCCAGTAAGGTGCCGGAGATGGTGGAACTCTGGCGTACGTGGCTTGCAGAAGATCCGAAACTAACTAAGGTCGCTGAGGCGTTAGCCAATCCGCAACAGTACCCGAACCTCTTCCCGGGATGGGAGGTAAGTATCATTCGTGTTCGTACCGTCTGCAGAACGCCTGCCCACTTCGAACTATTTACTATGACACATTCATCCTGCCCGCTCTTGCTAGGCGTCGCTGCGTACGGAGAAGTGGCTGCAGGCTGATCGAGAAAGGCATCGACACCTGCCCGCCTCCGCCTATCCCTCACAACCGGCTTTGTGGGATCGTCGGCCCGCTGAGGAGATGCAAAAGTCTCCAATGCCTGCAGCTCCTGCGGTGCATATGGAACACAAGCCAGCATTCCAATTCCCAACATCAGCACAACCCGAAGATGTACAATTACAGCCACCATCCGGACTTGTGTCGTTCTCTCAACCCCTCGTTGCCCCGAGCCCTACATCACCCGTAAAAACGCATCAGGAGCAGCCAACGCGCGATCCGATAGCCGATCTCCTCAGTCTTTCTGCACTTGCCAGTGAGCCCAGTTCCACTGCCACAACGGAAGTGCCAGCCAAAATGTTTGAGGCGTCCCCTGTCGCTGCGCATCCTATGTACAACGAAACCACATTTGATCCATTCGAACTGACGGCTGGGTTGCCCGCAACATCGGTGGCGGAGCCTCCGTTGCCGCCGGCTTCCCTCAAACCGCAGACTCCGCCGACATTTGGCTCTGATCTGTTTGACTTCAATGCCTCCCCAGCAACCGAAGTGGCCAACAAACCTCCTCCGTTGCACTTTGAACAACACCCGCAACAAGCGGAGCGGAGCCCAGAAGCTCAGCGTCAGCAAAAGACAACGGAGGAGGAAGACGATGAGGACTTTGGCTTAGAGCTGGAGCGCCAACTGGCCTCACTGAGTGTGGCACCGTCGGGCACTGCGACGCACCCAGGCGCCACGTCAAAGCCGGCTGTTGGTGACCTTGACTGGGGTGACGAGGATGAGTTTGAGGATCCAGAGGAAGCGTAAGATGGGCTTCCAGTGCTCATCGCTCCCTCACCTACCGCATTGGGAATCGCCCTGCGCGCGCTGTTCGTGCCTATCAGCTCCCCATCTCCCCTACCCTCATGCCTCCCTTATTCCCTTTTCTAGCCTCTTTACCAGCGCGCGTGCACCACTTGTTGACATTTTCTTCCAACGACTTTTTTGGCTTTCACTTTTGTGAGTAATCTTGGTTTTTTTCATGCTATCACCTGGTCTCGCCCTCGCCTTTCTATAAACTGTGAATTTGATCCCGAAGGTCTTGAGGTCTTCTGAAAAGAGACGAACAAGAAGGTAATAAAGTCGGCTTTGAGGTTTTGATGCATCTGCGTCTCCCGGTGTCTGTTGGTCGCTTTGCGCTGGTCGCACCTGCATTGGTTTTTGGCTCTTCGTTATCGTTAACTTCAACTCTAGTCTGAAGGCGCGATGAGTCCAAAAACCCCCAAACTTAGTCATCGCGCTTTTGTCCAGGCATCTACATGACGCTAGGCGTCACAGTTGAGGTTCAATTCCTCCTGTAATTGAATGTACGTTGTAACGTTTATCTATGTAGGTCCTAATCGACAGGCATTACGGCACCGGTGCAGTGAAGTGAATCTGTTAGTTCATGGACGTAAGGCGAACGAAGGGTGGACCAAGTATCTAACCCCACAGAACCTCGTTTACGACGATAACTGGTGCGGAAATGTTGAAGGAAACTGAGACTAGTTGATAGCAGTCAATAAAACCACTGTGGTTTTTACTAAATGATGCATGGTAACATGGGATGAATCGACTCTGTTGCGTCCTTAAGTGAAATCGAAATAACCTGCGCAAACTTTAAAGCCCCAAACACTTGCTTGGGCGGACGAATGCGAAGAATTGTAAGAGTTTTAACGGAGATTGTAACGCTCACACCAGCAGTCGACGTGGATCTTAACATAGCCTATTATCAGCTAAACGGTCTAGAAGATGATCCTGAATCGGCTGGACAAGGTCACGGTGAATTTTGAAACTAGAACAATATTTGGGTTCAGGAACCACAAGTGGCTCTCCAGTCAGTCGACTGAGTGGGCGAATTGAGGCAGAAGATGACTTCCAGTCCCCCGACCAACCGAAACGAATGTTTAGTTCGCTGTTGTGGTGTAGGAAGAAGGGTTGGCAGTATTAAAGACTGAAGGGCGAACATTGGGTAAATTTAGTTTAATTTCGGGAAGGAACTATGAACAGGCGTGAATTTCGGGGACCAACAGACCTAAATTAGTGGTATGCTTTGAACTAAATTCCTCGATAGGGGAGCGCCCAGCCATGCGAGCATCTAGTAAAAAGAGGAGTCTAGCAGAGCTAAAACTAAACAGCAATCAGAGACAGATAAGTCTGGTTGCCACGTTGAACTGTACTCAGTCATGTTTTCCACGGGATGCTTTGGAGATTTGGAGAAGCCAGCATAAATGATTTTCCGCGTGTCTAATTGCTGGCAAGATACCATCGATGAAGATAAAAATAACAAACGGTAACCCATCAAATTATCTTGATTTATGTGTAAATAAAGCTCTTGTTTTAATTTCCTCAAACTTCAATTACTAACTTGGAGTCTGAAATAAGTATTATAGGTTCAGACCGAAAGTTGATACGCAAATTTAGGGCACAGTGAAATGGTCACGTAATATTCATCACACTGGCAGCCATGAGCGACAGTTTTTCGCAAACTCCATTCTATATATACCTTTTGTTTCCATAAAAATGCCTAAGCAGTTTTCTTCGCTGTCTGCTGTCATATTTATTTTCTCCCCCACAATGATTCGTGTCATTTGACACAACCGAGAAGCTGACCTAGCATTCATAAATTAAAAACTGTACACGATTGCACATTCGTTTTATTTTTTTCTCATGACAGTGGTCTTCCGGGTACTCAAAAAAATATATCTGCCTGTGCATCCTCGACCCCAGTAGAGTTTGACCTCTTTTAGCCCATGCATCTAATCTGGCTTCAACCCACGAGAACGTTTTCGATCAATTTGTGGAAGCTACCTCAGATTTCTGTCTTTTCTAGCTTGTGCAGCAGTCTATGCTGTGCCTACCCTCGACAGCTCAGGTCCAGGTCTGTTGAGATCACAGCAAATTTGTCGTGCAGGATCTTTCTTTTCCGAACACGTGCTGGCAGTTTGGTAACAGGTTTTGAGCCCCCCAGGAATTGCACCAAGTCGCTCCTAATGATCCTTTCTATAACCTCGCCGAGGATGCATATAAAACTTTGGGGCCTGAAACTTGCCACCGATGCCCGGCTATCATTCTTGGGTAGGGGAGATTTATCTGCGCCAGTTTTTAATGGACAGGAAGTGGTCCAGAGACAAAGTAAGTTTGAAAGAGCCTCGAAGGACGTATAGAAAGGTTATTGGCGAGTTCTTTGAGAAGCATTTAGTGGTAAATCGCCTGCTCTTGTAGATTTTGATCCTTTTAATTTGTTTAATTTCCGTCGGATAAGTGTTTCTGAAATCGGACTCTGGCTAAGGCTTAGAGTCGGCAAGTCCTCTGCGGAAAGAAGAAAGAAATTAGCGAATTTCGCGTAGACTGGTTAGAAAAACTTGGAAAGCGATTCACATTATTCTTATTTTCAGCCTGTTCGACGCTAAGGGTAGTCTTACTCATCGTGAACCCGAAACTGTTTTACGGTTACCTCAGGCAGAATACACGGAACAAGGATCCGATACCCCTGCTGAGGACCGCCGAGGGCATAGACCTTACTGAAGACGGTGCGAAGGCTGATCATCTTTCGGAATTTTTCCAGTCGGTTTTCACAAAGGAAACAAGATACGATCACCCTACCGATGGCTTCGAATTGAATACAATAGTCGAGACTGTTAATTTCACCGAGACTACTGTCCTCAAGGAACTTTTGGGGTTAAAGGAATCTAAGTCTCCGGGTCCCGATGAAGTACCTGCCAAGCTGTTGAAAGAGCTCGCGAGAGAGTTGGCAAAACCACTCTCTACGCTTTTCCAAACATCCTTTCAGACCGGAAGTCTACCAACCGACTGGAAATCCGCATGGATTACGCCGCTTTATAAGGGTGGAAGCCGGGTCTCTGCAAACAATTATCGACCGGTCAGCCTAACTTCAGTTTGCTGCAAAATCATGGAAAAAATAATTAAGCAACAACTTATGCAGTTCTTCGAACATAACAATCTGCTATCCGAAGCCCAGCACGGTTTCCGTAGAGGTAGATCCTGCGTCACAAAATTTGCTCTACTGTTTTAGAACGTTTGGACTGAAGCGGTCGATAGTGGAAATACGGTGCACGCAGTCTATATAGACTTCAAAAAGGCTTTTTATTGCGTGCCACACCACCGCCTTCTTTATAAACTCAACCGCATAGGCGTAAGAGGTAGACTTCTGACATGGATAGAAAACTTCTTAACTGGCCGCTCACAAACTGTCCATATCAGCGACAAACAGTCGACTAAAGTTGAGGTTGAGAGCGGTGTTCCCCAAGGCTCTGTTCTCGGCCCTATTTTGTTCATTGTCTACATCAACGATTGTGCCAACGAACTGGACTTCGATATTGCCATTTTTGCCGATGATCTCAAACTTTGGCGCGTCATTCAAACTGCGGCTGATGAAGAGAACTTGCAGGCAAACTTAAATCGACTCCAAAAATGGTCAAATGACTGGCACTTGCCGTTTGATGAGAGCAAGTGCAACATCATACGAGTCGGGAAAAGCAATCCTTCGAACAGTACGGTTTACAGTCTGAATGGCATTCCACTGAAAGAAGTGGATGTCCAAAAGGACCTTGGAGTCTGGATCACGCCCTCGCTTAAACCCTCCCTACATTGCGCAAAGGTAGCGAAGTCAGCCATGTCGATTCTGTACCTCGTTAAACGAGCTTTTGCAGCCTTCACTACCGACTGCTTCGCTAAAGTCTTCGGAACATTCGTGCGGCCACAGTTGGAGTCCGCTATCCAAGCTTGGAGACCCTGGGTGGCAAAGGACATCAACATCCTCGAAAAGGTCCAAAGGTGAGCAACCAAACTTGTCCTTGGACATGGCTCACAGCCTTATGAAACACGGCTGTAGAGTCTCAATCTCTTTCCCTTGCACTATATACAGCTTCGGGGGGACCTGATACTAACATTTCGCATACTACGCGTCCAGGACTGTTGTCTCGTCCCAGGGGATTTCTTCGAGTTAGCAAAAACAATGAACTTGAGAGGTCATCCTCTCAAATTACGTGTGACTGGAGCAAGGCTAGACACTCGGAAGTACTTCTTCTCCAAAAGAGTAGTCGAAGCTTGGAATAGTCTTCCTCTGGATGTTGTTATTTCGGACTCCTTGGAGGTTTTTAAGCGAAAGTTAGATCGATATAATGGTGTGAGCTACAACACTAACTGAAAGCTGCAAGTGTGACGTCATAAAATAAGGCATTTATGATACTACTAGCTATATTTGAGTAACCTTTCTCTATGTTTGTTATTTTCGTTCTAGGGCTTGCATTCTCCCATTATTCCCATGCTGGGGTCCTCAAGGTCCTCGCTGCTTAACTTATTTGCACACCTTGGTGATACCGTGAGTATTCGCATCAGCTGGACCTGGCGACCGTCGTCCATGAGGTGTATGAACGTTCTCCCTTGGTTCAAACCGCAATGGACCGAGGATGATCTGGACATATATTTCCGCCTTTGAAATCCCTCAACGGACTCTGCAATCAGCAAGGGAGAATCTGGCTGATTCATGTGACCTCCGAAATGCCCCCCGTTGGACCCCCTCCCAAGGGCGACAGTTTTTTTCTCCTAAATATCACCGGGAGTTTTTTTTCACTGTCTGCTCTTTTTCAACTATGTTCCACTATGTTGGCCTCGCCAACATATCGAGATAATATTTTTTTGATACCAAAACTCGAATGTACAATTAGGGAATTCAAAGGTGACTCACCTACATCTCCCTCAAATATACTGATACTGATACTGTAACCTCCCCTTGACGCTAACCAGATTGTGTTCACCATCCCTCAGTCTTGGTTGTTATTTCAAAACTAGTTCCCTTCGTTTCAGCCGTTCCACCTGGGAGTTTTCCAGATAGAAAAACCTATTTATACGAATGTCTGAGTTTGGTTTTTGGGGTTTGATCACCCTGATTTGTTTATGCGTAATTTTGAGAAATTGCAGTCGCGTCGTTCTCGTGTTATCTTCACTCATTTTTCCGATCCGAAATGCCTTTAGCACTTTTTTTCCGACGCCTGACCGGAATAGCTGCTTTAGGTACACATGTAAAGAAACGATGTCCTCCATGTTGGACTGCAAACGATATATGTCAGACCTTAACAACTAACCACTGTTGACGATCCCGGTTTTCCAGATTTTGGCTTTCTGCAGATTTCTCGGTAAAGGGGACGAAGGCTATCTAAGGATTCCGCATTTGAATTTAAATTTCTGTTGAAGACTAACTGACGCGTTTCAACGTTTTCTTTCCAAAACAAATTATCGAATATTTGACCGCTTCCCTTTTGACTACCCGGGGTTGGAATGGTGCCGTCCTCGAAACCATGACTTTCATCCTCTGGGACGTAACCGTAGCCTATCAACGTTTTCGTCAATCTCATAGTCCTGGACCAGGTGGCGTCCCGGTCAGTATTTTAAAGGCTGATGCAAATTATATTCTCCCGTCCCTTCTGTGTAAGATATTTAAATCATAGTTCTGGAAAGTGAAACCTTTCCTAGTGTGTGGAAGGAATCGCACACTGACTATCCCAAACATGGCCAATCTACGTCATTTGACAACGTTCGGCCAGTCAACACACTTTCCGCAGCTTCGAAGATCTTGGAGACCTTGATCAAATGTAAGCTGATGGATAAATTAACTGAGAATAACCTACTGAGTGCGGCCCAGCACGAGTTCCTGAAAACGTGGTTTTGTGACACATGTCAGCTCAGTTCTTTGATCATGTTCTACAATCTAGGGACAATAGTTTCCACTATTTCGACTTCACTAAAGTTTTGGATCGTGTTGACCATGCTCTCTCTTATAAATTTCCTCTTTCTGTATATGTGGTAATGTTCTGAACTTTATATCTTCTTACTTGTGCTCTCGCACACAACATCTTAAGTTTATAATGTTATCTCCAACCCCGCACGTGTGAGAAGCAAAGTTATTCAGGTTAATGTGATTCTCCTACTCCTTTTATGTCTTCTTGTCAATTATATACCCGGTTTAATTCAGAATGGTAGGCCCTTTATTAAAGCTGATTATTTAAAAGTTGTCTATCGATACAAGCTGGCAGATCGCTACATCGTGCGGCACATGGCGCCTTTCCCTTTCTTGACATAAATTTGCCTTTCTGCTTGTTGGCGACAATTATCATCCTCAGCTATGCGTAGAGGGTCACCGCCTAGATGTGCCTGGATTTTGTTAAGTATCTGGGCATGTGATATTACAATGGTCTTAATCTTTCCGAACGTTTCACCCTGATTGCCTCCAGAGCACGCTGAACAACCGGGTTTATCCTCCGAAATTTTAAAACTACCGGTATTAGACTCCGCTTCTATAAAATATACGTTAGACCTGGCCCAGACTATTACTCGTTCCTATTTATACTTCTGCGCGCTAGTGAACGAGAGAAAAAAGAATTGGTTCGGAATTTTTACTAAAAGAATTTCATCCAGGGAACACTGTAATCTGGTGTATCAACAACGCCGTGGACTAATAACCATTGACCTCTTACCGATTACATAAGGGATTCTTTTTATTGTATAAGCTTTAAAGCGGTCGTACAATTAATTCCCTTACCACTTTGACGTAGCTTGACCCCTCTTGGCGCAGCAGTCATCGCAATGTCATTTTATTTCTTCCACTAGCACGCACAGTTAGTTTTCACCAGTTTTTTTGCAAACGCCATAGCAATATGTAATAAACTACATCAGAATATAAAAATCCATCGAACACTTTTCTAAGAGAAAAATCACTAGATTTCTGCACTCAGAACAGTTCCAAGGCATTCTGCGTGTCGACACGGTTGACACTGTCTGCCGGCTCAATTGAGTGCGCAGAATCTGAGCCTGATCTGAAGTCTTACTTTGAGGGTAATGGCGCCATCTCTGCAGCCAGCAACTGACGAATTATTCAGCCGACATCGAGCAACCACCCATGAATGCACCTCATCTGATGCAGACTCACGGTTACATAACGAGGCTGAGAGACTGTAAACACACCGCACTTGTGCTAGGTCTTCCAGTCTCTGAACTGTTATCTTCCCACGGGCAGTAGTTTTTCTCCTGAATATCATAAAGATAGGAAATACACTAATACTTATAGACCTTTATTCAGTTTATACTTCAGTATATGTAAGGGAGATAGCCAGAGCGTTTGAAGCCCCCAATTATTGGCTGACGCTACCAAAAATGTCTATGTAAAATGCACATATGCAAACTCCTCCCCGTTTCAAAATGGCCATCATCGCAGATTGCAGAATTTGTACTTCTGAATAATACTTTTGAAGAAAATCCCACGCGTCGTTTGAAATTGGTCAGAAATTCGCTCATCTCCTAGCCTTTGTTCAATTCGATCATTTATCAGTGCCCGAAGTCACGCCTCGACGAAATTAACTGAAACCTGAACTGAGGAAAACCTTCCGCTCTAAGATAAGTCAAATGCTGGATACTATTCGAAGTTTTTGACCACGCTAATTAAAAACATCTTGCTTTATAAGTGTCTTAGGTTCGTTGTAACTTAACATCCAAAGCCTCCTATACTTCTATCAAATTAAAGCCGAAACAATGATTGACACAAAAGTATTGATCGATCACATTGACCTCTCTGCCATCTCTCGTATACAGCAATTTGCAGATAAACACGAATCTAGGTCAC